>JARHVA010000118.1:4870000-5027500 GCA_037957365.1 Torreya grandis
TTTTCTACAAAAAATATTCAAGATGCAGATAACCATATCATGGCCTTCATAGTGTCTTGTAGAATATTGAGAGTTATGCATGAAGATGTGATTATCATAATTTTTATTAAAACTCTCATTGGACCTAAATCTGATTGGTTTTGACACCTGAAGATGAATGCATTATGAATTGGGACTCCTTGAAGAACAAGTTATTGAATAGATTTAAATCAATTGTGGACATATGTGCATTATTTTCATATTTTGTCAAATTCAAAATCAAGGTGATGAATAGATTAAATATTTCATAGCCCACTTCAATAAATTATTAATACTAATTCCTAAGGTGGATTAACAAGGTTTCAACAAACAACTATACATATTCATTGGTTCTCTACACATATGGATCAAATTCATCTTGATGAGGAACAAGGTAAATGACTTGAAATCCATTCAAAAAAAGTTATCAAAATTGAAGATGAGATGATTCTATCTAGACTATTAAATAAATAAATTTTAAAATATGATAAAACTACCATTAGTGATGATGAAGTGGTGTAACCTAATATAATCAATACCCCTCAACATTTAGAAAAGAGATTTTGAAGTCAAATTATTGATCAAACATGTTAGAACTCTAATAGACAAAAATATAAAGTGATCCCTATCACATATGATTATTTTAGTTTTAAAATTATGGAATAAGTAAAATATTTGGAAGATTTAATGATTGGTCAAAGAACAAATGAGGAATTTGGCTTCTCACTATGCAAAGAAAAGAGAGATTTGCCTATTTTTCAAGATTTCTCAAACCTCATAGTCTTGGAAGATAATGATCTATTTGAGGAACAAGTGGTTTAACCACAAATAGAAAGGATCAATAATACAAAGTGTGATTTTCTACATTTTTAAGGAGAAGATAGTATGGAACCATTTTTTCACAAATTAGAAGATCCTTCTTGTATCAAAATGGAAGATTCAATGGTCAAAAGTGAATATTCTCTTAGAACTTATTTTTCATGTTCCATTGTAAAAGAGTTATTCATAGGAATTTAATCCAAAGAAATCAAACCCATAAAATTTAAAATCATAACCATGTCAAGGTAAAAATCAAAGAAAACATGAAGGAAGAACAAAATGAATGGTTCTCAATTTTCATTTCAAGATAAATGGAAACTGTCAAGGCAAAAAAAATTGATGAAGATGATGACTCATTCAATGACGAGTTCATTTTTATAGTGGGAAACAATGTGGTAAAGAATATATACACTTAATTCATTCTATAAAGTAATCATATTATTGTTTTATATTAGAATGAAACATGTGACACACTTTTATTTGATTCAAATCCTATATTTGGCATAAGTGCATCTGAATTCATTCAAGAAGATATTGAAGATGTTTAATAATGCTAAAAATTCTCACAAAAGATTGGAAAATTCACAATTATTTCATCCCAAAACCTAAAGACATTATTGATGTGTCTTGTCATGATTATCTTTGTGTGAATGATAATTGTAAGTCCCTTTCCCACCTACTTGATCATTTTGATGCATGTGTTCAAGTCTCATAAGTCAAACCCATTATTCCAAAATGGTAGTTATTCATCCTAGATAGTGAATGGATTTTTATAGTCTTCTCATTTTCCTTTGTTCCCTATAAATAGTTCTACTTTCCCTATTTTGGCTTATTTCCTTTTCCTATTTTTGTTTTGGTGTGCATGTGTTGTTTTTCAATAAATACAACATCTTGTTTATTGTTCCTTCCTCTCTATGTATTTGTACTTTTATCTAAACTTGTTCATAACTTTGATCTCTACCTAGGAATTATTATTCAGACATCTTTGATCCCATATCAATTCTATAGTGAAAACTTTTCTTTGATTTCTAGAATAACATGCAAAATGATCCTTTGAAGTATTTTAGTTAAGTGGGTGTCTAAAAAAAATTTGATAGTGTATTCAAAAGATAGTTTTGTAGTTATAAGAATGAATTTTCATGAGTAATGGATCTGGCCTAGTAACGCATGTTCATTTCTCATATGATTGAGATAGGTGAACTAGTTATTAGTTGGTCAGATCAAAATATTCAAATTTTTAGATAGGAAATCTAGGTTAACAATGTATGTTCATTTCTTATATGATTGAGATAGGCAAAATAGATTTCATTTGGTCAAATCATGATAAAAATGTGTGCTATATATAAGTTTCATATAATCAATGATAATAAGGCACTAGTCATCTAATATTATGTATTTCTCCTACATTCTATTTAGAAATTTGGTCCCATAACTAGAGCCAATTATTATCATGAAATTTTAAATTTTGTGACAACACCCCCAATTTACTCTCATATGCAATTAGAGGTGTTTTAATGATAGGGATGGTAAACATTTTTTATAATGAGAGATTAACTCTATTTCCCAGTGGATAAGGCTTGGGTCAAATATTAAAATTTGCCTATCCTTCAAGCTTCCAAATGATGTGTTTAATATATCTTGATAATATCTATTTCAAAAAGAGAAGATGGATGTTTTGATTGAATCCTAAGGTATGCAAATATTTTAGAGTTGTTTCCTCCCATTATGTCACTACAAAATTCTTATTATCATTGAAAACATGCTAGAAAAGGACATAGAATCAAGGATACAACTTGAAATATAAGGTATGAAGACTAATCTTTCATCTAAGATCTGAGTGATCTTTTTAGGGTCAAAGAGAATAAAGGATTTGATATCACTATTGAATTATTTTCATTTGGATAGAAAATAATTCCATTAGGAATCATATAATTTCAATCAAACCCAATGGATCATAGTTTCTATCGACAGATCTATTAGACCTTAATAAGTGTGCAAACACAACCCATGGATCCCATGAAGCCTACCAACATAACCCTTGGATCCCAATAGGTATGATTGTACAAACCTTGGAATCGGATAGCCATGTTAACAACACCCTTGGAGTCTAGTACTCTTAAAAAAAATCCTCTTGGACTCCAATAGTACCATTTGTAGATTTTCAAAAAATAAGCTTTTTGACTAAACACATTCATAATTTCATCTTCATAAGGGGAAGTGTAGTGAAGGTTATTCTTCCTAATAGGAGGACTTCAACAAATATCAACTCAAGCATCAATTTTTCCACATAGGTAATTATATCACTTCTGATGTCAACTTTAGGTCCCCTAATAGAAGAAGACATATATCCAAACTTTGGGCTCATAGATCTTGTAGTTTTCTAGTAAAGAATAAATGTAGTGTATAAAATAGATTATGGTTAGAGCATTCATGATAGTGGACTACCTTAGGTATTTACCTTTACAACTTTAATGTGATGTCTAGAGCTAGTCCTAAAAATGACTAAGTACTATGATGTAGAGAAAATAAAAGTCAAGAATTCATTTGACCTTATCAGCTCCAAAGTGAAAATTTAAGGTAAAATCAAACTTTTCTAAAATTTATTGAATTTTATCCTAATGTGGAGACTGAATCTGAGATGAATTTTGACTATAAAAAATTGGTATAAAAACTTCATCTTGACCTACTAAATTAAGGATGGAGAATTATAGTTGTGTATGCAAATAAGGTAGAACCTGACACCCTTAGAAGAAAAGGCAAATATGACACCCCTACAAGTAGAAAGGTTAGAATATGCCACCCCTAAAATCATAAGGGTTAGAATCCACTACCTTGAAAAGAAAAAATTTCCAAATTAGGGTCCAATCTCCTTTGAGTCATAAGTTTTGCATCTAAATTCCATTTTCTCTCTCATTCAATGCATTGGAAAGGTAATGTGAAGAAGAAAATTTTATCCTAAATAACCATGGTAAAAAAACTTCATATTGAACCTCAAAAATAAATGGAGATAATCATAATTATAAAACCAAGGTAGAATTTCAAATGTGTCCAAGTAGGGTCCAATCTCCCTCAAGCCATTACTTTTGCATCCGAACTCCAATCTAGGTCTCATTCAATGTGTTATAAATATAATTTGATTAAATTTTTTACTAAAATATTCATTGTGAAAATATTTCATTTTTAACTTAAAAAATCAATGGGGAGAATCATGGTTGTATAAAAATGGCAAAGTTCATAATTTTCAAGTTTTGTAAAATTGTCAATTCACTTTTTCAAGTTCTGTAAATTATCCATTGCACTTTTTTTAAGTTGTGAAAAAACACCAATGCACATTTTTAGGTTTCAAGTTATGTAAAAAAATCAATGAACTTTTTTAGGTTTCAAGTTGTGTAAATTTATAAATGTACAATACATTTTTTCAAGTTTCAAGTCATGTAGATACATCAATGTATTTTTTCAAGTTGTGCAAATTGGTCATTCCACTTTTGAAAGTTGTGAAAATTGTTTAACAAAATTTTGTAATTTTAAAGTTATGCATATTTTCTAACATTATTTTTAAATCCCATAAAAATGTATAAAATGTGGTTACATAGCATAACCACCTATTATAACATATAAATATATGCTTATGGCTCATTTTTAAGGGTTAGCAAGTTATGGTTCAAATTCTAGTTCTATTTTGAGTTCTGGTCTTGGTTCTAGAGTTGAGCTATGTTGAATTTTTGATAACATGAGAATTTATAGCAATATTGAAAAGATTTTTTATGTATATACCTATGAAAAATTAATAAATAAATGATTTATAGGAGTTTGTGTTATGAGTTTTTATGAATGATGATAGACATGATTATGTTAGTTCACTTTGATTCTTGTTCTTTCATTTTGATAATTTTTTTGTTAGAGGTATAATCACTGAGAGGGAGGGGGGGTGAATTAGTGAAATATATACTTTGGACTTTAATTCTAATCCTTTCAAACTCTTAATCAATTACCATAAACATTTATAGACGTAGACATCGAAATCGTGTCTACCCCCTGGTCGACTCCCCCTTGGTCCCCTTGGTCCACTTCTAACTATTCCTAACCCTAAAAACTTATTAATTTAAAATAATTATCTATTTTAAAATTAATAATTCCCTCTCTCTCTCTCTCCTTGACATCTCACCACCCTTGGATACCTCTCTTTGGATGCCCTCCACTACCCCATGCCAAGTATTAATTGCTTAACCCCCATTTCATTCCTCCCACTCATCCTCACGCTCATTTAACCCGCCTTCAATCATTTTCCCATGACCAGCTGACCTCGGTAGATGGAAGAATAGACAAAAGGATATTTTTAGCCCTTTTTCCTATTCTTTGGCTATCGACGTCAGTTAGTAGTTGGCCGACATCGGCGGTATTGCCGGCATTGGTTGCCTTCAAAACTACGTTCTGCATCCAAAATGTGGATCTTGAATCTTTTTCCATCCTTCCAGTCAGCCAGCCTTCCAGTCTTCAGACCTCTCTCACTCCCTCTCTCCCAAATGCATAGAAAGCATCACAGGGTATAGGTACTCTGCATTAGTCACTCCACTCTGCAGGTAGTCTTCTACATCAACAGCATCAGCAACAAGTCTCCTACACTTCTTCTTCAGCAGGCAAGAGGTAAGTATTTTTATTTTGTTTCATCTCAGTATTTCAGAATGCTTTGATAATCAGTCCCCATTTGCTACTTCTAAATGCTATGAACCAGACTTGGCTATCAACCAGACCAGACTTAACTTCTTCCTGGAAAGGCTGAGAGGCCTTCCCCATGTCCTTATCCCTTTTTCAGCCACACTCTCTGCTCTACAAACCTAGCACAAACCCTGCAAAGACTCTCAGAGCATCCAAATAGACTTTCAGACTATAAACCCGTCTAGACCTTGTCCAAGGCCATTGCCCTGACCGATGCTGGCCACCAAGCTACTAATGTCGGTAGACTAACCGACGTCGGTGACCTTGACAAACTGACATCGGTGACTGTGGAAGACTGATAGTAGAATACAGGTAAGCTTTATCTTTATTTCTTTTGTTTAGTCTTTCACCATTTCTTTCCTTTATCAAACATTCTTTTTATCAACTAGTGGACTGTCATCCCTCAAGGAAGTCTTTGCACTTCTGGGATCAAGCTTTTGCTTGGCAGCCCACTATCTATCTATTTTACGCCTTCTTTGTTTAAGTCCCTTTCTTCTGCAGGTCTCATCCTCCACAGCCAAAGAGGAGTCCCTACAACATCTAGATTCAGTGTGCAAACTTCATCCGAGTAACATCTAACCCTAGACCATTTCCTTTAGTTTATTACTTCCTTTTGAATGTGAAATCAAAAACTTGTTAGAAACATTCTGGCACGCCCAGTGGGACCCTAAGAATTCTCCTTGGGTTCATACTTTTTTCTTTTAAGCATACTTTTCATATAGGTGCATTAGGTCTCTTCTTGCATCTTTTTCTTCTATCTCTTCCGAAAAGACACAATCAACAAAGTTAAAAAGAATCCTTCTTTTTCTTTCTTTTCTGCATCTTAGACTAGTAAAAGTCATACTCTTCAACCTCTTCTCAACTTATTTGCATACAAACACACATTTCTATTTGGGCTTAAAATACATTGCATTTCATTTCTTCCTGAATGTATACTTAGCTCTCACATCTAGTAATTAAAAATTCATCATGAATAAAACGTAGTTCACTTATGTTACACATCCAAACCACTTACACAAACTCAAACATCTAAACTTACCTGAGACAAGGTCCGACTTGGATTTCATCACCTAGCGGATACCTTACCCGTCTCAGCAATCCCACTTGGACTTCACTACCAAGGGGAAAGCCCACTCTGTTCTCTGGTAGAGGATAATCTCTAGGGGAAGTATATACTAGCTAAGTGAGCCCAGCTTATCACTGGGCTCGTGAAGTGAGGGGAGCTTGCTCCTTAGCACCAGGCCACGTACATAACCTAACACAGATCTTGAGCACTGAAACTAACCTGAAGCCATCTTTAGACTACTTCTTCTAGGACCCGTTCTACAAGCCAACTTCCCAAACACACTCTAAGGCATAAGCCAACATGATTCTAAAAGTTGATTCTTAGGATTTAACGTTTAGGGTCTATTTGTCTTCATCTTCTTTTCTATCTTTATCTAGTTTTTTGAGCTAGTGAGGATGTTTTCTTCTTTTTTTCCAAAAACTTTCAAATCTCTGAGTTTCTAGAAAAACAAAGTAACTGACATCGATTTTACTAGAGACGTCGACAACCTTTCTTTATTGGCATCAGTTATCTGACTGACATCAGCAATCTATTTCATTGACATCAATTTTTCAACCAACGTCGGTCACTATCCAAAACTTTTCTTATCAAAAATAGCAAGCTTAAAAACCCAACTTTCTTATTGTCCAGCATCCATTCTGAGTTTATACAACTAAAAAATCATAGTTTCTGGAACTTGACCCCTCTTGCCTTGAATGGTTTTGACACACAGTCAAACCAAGACTCTTGTTGACCAAATGAGGCAACAACCACTTTCGCCTTTGCCCTCCATAACTAGTCCTTTAATGGATATCATTTAGAGACTGAACAAACTCCTCCTCGACCAACCCCAACCTAACCATCTATTGTCCCCAAAGGGGACCAAAACTTTGAAAGGTTCCTTGACCTCAATGTCAAGGCCCTTTAACATTATCTCGCGAGAAGCCAAATGCGAGACTCTTCAGGCAACCCAATTTATGGGATGCCAATCTCCTTAACTAAAGTGGCAACGATATCAACAACGTCTACTACCCAACCCATGACCACTTTAGCCTTTGCTTCAACCATCAACCTGACCATGTCCTATCTTCAAAGTGTGGCTTCTCCTTCTATCTTTGGGCCCACTTCCATCAGGGTTTTGGCCCCCCTCAACCGCAGACTATGCAACAAAATTCTACCCCTTTCCAAAATCTAGTTGTCTCCTTCCCGCCTAATCTTGCCCCCATCAACACAAGAGTAACTACCTACCCTTCAACCAGTGCTGCCACCCCTCAACCACCTTTGGTCACCCCTATTCAATTTGTGCCCTCTAACTCCATGGCACAACCACCCCTGGCTTCCACATCTATCCCAATGACTAGTTATCAATATGTTACACCTATATAAGCGCAACCAACTACGTCATATGCCTCTTCTAGCACCTTTTAAGAGCCTTACAACCTAGGGGTGCCCCATCTACCAATCCATCAGCTGATCTCATCAATATGCTGATGGACAAGATGTCTAGTCTTGAGGCTTCTATTTCTGGTTCAAGCAATGTCCTTTCATATGACCAAATTTGCAACGACCCCATCCATCCCTCTGTCCCAATCTGACTGTATCCCAGTTAGTGGGAACTTCCTAAGTTTACTCACTTCTAGAGTAAGGAAGACCCACAACAACATCTATGAGCATTTAGACATGCTTGTTATCTTATAGCCCATGATGATGCGTTATTGCTATGTACATTCCCCATGTCGCTTTCTGGTGTCGCCCTCGATTGGTATAGTTTCCTTACCAGTCACTCTATCTTTTCATTCACTCAACTCACCCAATTATTCCTTGACCACTTTTTGATCAATATCACAAAAAAAGTCTCCATCACAGACCTATACTCTATCAGGCAATTTGATGACGAATCCATAGCCAATTTTGTTGCCCATTGAGAGGCTTAATCAACCAACTCTCCTTCCCTTTACCTCAACTTGAGCTCATCGAGATATTTTCTCAAGCATGTGCCATGCACATCTCATCCACCTTACAAGTTCAAACATTCCACACTTTTGATGAAGCTTTCACCATGGCCCAAAAGCTTGAACTCTGTGCTATTGAAGAAAACAGGGTCAAATTAAGTAATACCAACACAAAAATTGATGACCCTTCTTCTTCCAAACCTTCTTCTGCCAATTCCAAATCTAAAGGAGTGGCAAACACTGTGGTCATTAGATCACCATCCTCTACAACAACCGACCAATCTCAACCTTCAACATCACAAAGCATCACAAAACAATTCTAACAATGTTACATACAGTGTCAATACACTCCAATTAGAGAGTCATACGCTTCTGTGTTAGAAAAACTCGTTAAGCAGGGGGTCCTCAATCTCCCTCCAATCTAAACACCTCAATTCGACCCTTTAAAAGCCATCCCTACATGGTATAGGGAAAATGACTTCTGTCACTATCACCGTGTCCAAGGCCATGACATAAACAACTCCCGAACCTTCAAGAACATTGTCCAAGACATTATAGATAAGGGAGATCTTGTTTTGGATAACCCAAATGTGCCACCCAATCAAAACATGGATATCTTAAAACAACCTTTTCCTAACCATCCTCCTAGCCAAAACAATGTCCAGACCATGGCCGATAACTCCCAAGAGCATGATATATGCACGGTCAACACGGTCTCGCCTCTTGTCCCTGACCAACCTCCTCCACAGGTAGAAGAGCTTTCTTCTCCTACTCATTCATCACAAGTAGAAGAGCCTTCTTCTCTTATTAGTTCTCCATTGACCTCTCTTATATTAGAGGATGCTTTGACCATACCAATGCCATTAGCCCCACCTTCATCCTTCCTCCTACCAATGGAGGACCATACCTTGCCTATTCCTCAACCACAAGTAGAAGGCACAATCATCCCTGCCCTCTACCCTCTTGAGGAGCCACATTCTCCAATTTCTTCTCCACCAAGAGAAGAACCTGTCTGTTTACCCACTTCAACCAAGGAAGACCTAGTGATGGTTTTCTCTTGCCTTTTACCTGAGATTGCTACATCTCATTCATCTTTGTCCACATCTGAACCCAAACCCACGTAGGCATCCACCATGCCAAAAGAGATTAAATCTCTTGGTGTTCACCCCATATCTAATCTTGCCTCACATAATAGTGGCCCTCAACCCAAACTAAAGAAGGCCACTAAACCACACCAGAGAATTCCTCCCCCACCTTCATCATTGCCCTCTATTTTGGGCCTGCATCCATCCACCTTAATAGGAGTGCTTCCTACTCCAACACCTCACAGAGGAAAATTGACTCCATTATCCCCTTTACCCATTAAACATATATTTCTTCCAAAATGACCAATGCCTCCTATGCCTCCAAAACAAAAGTCATCAACCCCTACTGCAACAAAACACGCAGACCCATTGGCAGGTTTTTATGCCTTGCTATTACGACAATTATTGCAGTCTTCTCGCATCAGTCTTCCACCTCTTAAACCATACCAATCTCTTAGACCAAAACCACCCTGGTTCGATGACACTAAAGTTTGTGCATATCATCGCACGCTGGGACATGACACTGAGCATTGTTGTGCCCTCAAGGTTGTCATTCGCCAATGCTTGAAGAAAGACACCCTTCTTCTTGACCATATTATTAACAAACCTTCAACATCATCCCATGCTTCCCATACCTATTCACCTTCACACTCATCAACTCTTGGATCAAGACCATCTTGGTTTGACAACACTAAATTTTGTCATTATCATCGCACACCGAGACATGACACTGAGCGTTGTTGCACTCTTAAAGCTGTCATTCATCAACACTGGAAAAAGGATACCCTTCTCATCAAGGATCCTCTTGACTGCCCCTTTGCCAAATCTTTGACACCATCACATGCCTCACAAACATCATCACCTAAATCAGGATCTCAACACCAGACTATGGTCCCTCCACTGCCTTTAACCCCATTATTCAAAATCAGCATAGTCAACTTGACCACTAGCCCACCAACCCAAAAGGATAAAGGGAAAATACATGTTTCTATCCCTTGGACATCCCCATCTACCAAGCCTTCACCACAACCAAAACCCAAGATTATTGTCATGGGCACATCTCAACCAGCATCCTCAAAGACAATCCCTGACTCTGTGGTGAAACAACCTCACCACACAACCCCTGTGAATATGCCTTTGTATGATCTCATACAAAACTCTCCACAACATCATCAAACTTTGATCCAATCCTTACAATCAATGGAGGTCCAGCCTGATGACCCCCAACCATTAGCCACTTTAATCAAATCATTACCAACCATTTCCTTTGTCACCATTCGTGATTTTGAGATTCCTGCCTCCAACCTCACAGATCAGGATCTCGCCCTCTCCAATTAAATCTGTCAAACATTCTCCCTAGCAACTAGGGGAATTTGACCTTATCTTGACTATCATGACCTTAACCAAACATTCAACTGGCCATTAACCAATCAACGACCAAACCTTGACCAGTCTTGGGCAAACATTGACTAAACATAAACCAAGCATCGACCAAGCCTCGATCAAGCCTTAACCAAGCCTCGACCAAGCCTCGACCAAATATAAATCAAGCCTCAACCAAGCATCAACCATCAATCGACTGACCTCGAACAAGCCTCAACCAAACCTTGACCAAGCATCAACCAACCTTTTAATCATGACCTCAACTAGTCTTCGACCAAACATTGACCAAATATCAACCAGTCTCGACTAATCAACAGCCAAGTATTAACCAAATTCATGTCAAACACCAACCAAGCATCAACTAAGCCTCAACTAAGCATTGACCAAATATCACCAAACATCAACCAGCCAAATAATGACCAAATATCAACTGACCAAACCAATCAACAACCAAGTATCAACCAACTTCATGTCTGATATCGACTGACACGTGACCAATTTAGAAAGAAGAAAATGAGGCAAGTTTTCTCATAATTGGCTCAGCCCTTACATCATAATGCACAAGTATGGTTTAGGGACTTATCGTCTGTCTTCTCTTGAAAGTTGACCAGAACTTGAGCCTCTTAATGCCTTGCATCTGTGACCATTCTACTATTAGTCGAGTACTCGTTCACTTGACATTTAACTTGAGCTCATCCCTTGAGCAATCCCTATCATCTTAATCCTTATTTCTTTCAACCCTGTTTCCCTAAAGCAAACCCCATGTAACACTTTTATAAAGTATGAGTGCTTTGTTTTAATAAAAGGGAGCCCTTAAACTTCTATAGTCTTGTCCATGACTCAAAATTCTATCAAAAATAAATTTGGATGTCAAAATATCAAAAGGTCACAAACTCTAAAGGCAGACTGCTCCCTCAAAGGACAGTTGTACTATCATTGTTGTAGCTAATAGACTGTTCCCTCGAAGGATATCTATTCAAAGCCCTTAAATATATAAAAAAATAAAAATATAGACCACTCCCTCGAAGGATGGTTATGACTAAATATTGCTACAAACAACACTCTTTCTGAAGCTTCCCACATCAATTAGCTTCACATATGACCACCAAGCAAAACAACATCCCTATGTAGACTTCCCGCATCGATCAGTCTGCCAAAAAAAAATAAAAAAATAAAAATAAAAAATGGGGGTCATGGACTTGGCTTGTAGTCGTCTCAGGGTCTCCTATAAAAAGGGGCAAAGTTATCCCTACTAAAAAGGTTACCCTATCCATATATATCATATCACTTGCTCAAGGGATTTTGAGCTCATTTTAATGTCAAAATGATTCGATTACTTATCTAACACAACCAATGGTCAACGATGTGATGCATGAATGGGGCTTTTGGATCTAACAACCCCTGCCTATGCTATCATTATGGTCCTTGTCAATGAAAGAGCTACGTGCCTTTCACTTCCTCCCTACACTTTGGTTACATTCAACCAAATCATTTGCCAACCAAACCTTTTTTAGACCACAAAAATGTTCTCATAGTCCATTTCACATAGTTTCTATGGAAACCAATACACATGGAAACTATCGACCACACAATTTATGTCAAGCATAAACCATTACTTGTTGAAGCATAAATAGACTCATTTCATTTTTAGCATACATCCATTCCCCAATATAGAAAATTGTTAGGGATGAAAAACCATCACCAATGTTACAGAATACACCATCACACAATATGGAAAAGGCTGTAACATCATCTTACCCTCATCATTTATAACCTGACCAAAACCAACCTATCAACCAGTCTGAACTACATTGGCCTGAGACCCTTCCAACAAGGGCTATGTAGGCAACACTCACATGACATGACATCTTCTGGGGTTAGCTCGGCCACATCCGTTTGTTCATCTATCTGATGGACAAACCATATTACCCTCCTCATCCTTAACCTCATCCAAACCATCCACAACTGACTCTCTTCCTCCCTTTTAGGGAGAACTACATCAGCCTGAGACCCTTCTGACAAGGGCTATGTAGGCAGCACTCAGATGACATGATGTCTTCCAGGGTTAGCTCAGCCACATCCATTTGTTTGTCTATCTAATGGACAAACCATATTACCCTCCTCATCCTTGACCTCGACCAAAACAATCCATAACTTTGACCCTTCCTCCCTTTTGGGAGAACTACATCAGCCTGAGGCCCTAAACGATAGGGGCTATGTAGGCAGCACTCAATTGACACGGGGTCTTCTGAGGTTAGCTTGGTCATTCCTTCATCCATCCGTTTGATGGACCAACTATCTCAATCCAACTTGACCAATGACCTTGGAGATCATGCCTATCTCCCCAGACCATGACCACTTCCAAAACAATGTTGCCTTGGTTGTTTTTGCATGTATGCTACCTCACAAATGGTTAGCAAAATTGTCTGCAACTCGTCTTTCAACCCTCACAAGTATAGGATCATGAGCAAGTTGATCCACACTACTTGTGACATTTTTGTGTTTCTAGGAGCACTTCCTGAGCTCAAGATACCTGGAACACGATGACCATTGGAGCTACAGCTTGCATCGAATAACCCAATCAGCTAAAACTAATGCTGGGGCCTAGTTATTTAGATTTTGGCACTCCTCAACCTTGACCTGTGACAATTTGACCTGACCATCTCGTGAAGTGGTATGCACGCAATCCCAACTATTACAGCATTCACAACCCACCTTCACCATATCCATCCATCTCTCTATCAAATTTACACCTGATCTCAGGTTCCTTTCTCTTGACTCCTACTTTGAGGGGGGAACATCTCATCCCATACCTGGGGTAGCTTACTCCTATTTTTGTCTTGCAATTTGTCAAGAATAACCAACAAGACAAAAAGGGGCAAATGTAGACACCGAAATCGTGTCTACCCCCTGGTCAACTCCCCCTTGGTCCCCTTGGTCCACTTCTAACTATTCTTAACCCTACAAACTTATTAATTTAAAATAATTATCTATTTTAAATTTAATAATTCCCTCTCTCTCTCTCTCCTTGACACCTCACCACCCTTGGATACCTCTCCTTGGATGTCCTCCACTACCCCATGCCAAGTATTAATTACTTAACCCCCATTTCATTCCTCCCACTCATCCTCACACTCATTTAACTCACCTTCAACCATTTTCCCATGACTAGCTGACCTCGACAGATGGAAGAATGGACAAAAGGCTATTTTTAGCCCTTTTTCCTATTCTTTGGCTGCCAACATTGGTTAGTAGTTGGCTGACGTTGGTGGTATTGCCAGCGTTGGTTGCCTTCAAAATTGCATTTTACATCTAGAATGTGGATCTTGAATCTTTTTCAATCCTTCCAATCAGCCAGCCTTCCAGTCTTCAGACCTCTCTCGCTCCCTCTCTCCCAAATGCATAGAAAACATCATAGGGTATAGGTACTCTGCATCAGTCACTCCACTCTGCAGGTAGTCTTCTACATCAGCAGCATTAGCAACAAGTCTCCTACACTTCTTCTTTAGTAGGCAAGAGGTAAGTATTCTTCTTTTGTTTCATCTTAGTATTTTAGAATGCTTTGATAATTAGTCCCCATTTGTTACTTTTAAATGCTATGAACCAGACTTGGCTATCACCTAGACTACACTTGACTTCTTCTTGGAAAGGCTGAGAGGCCTTCCCCACGTCCTTATCCCTTTTTTAGCCATACTCTCTAAAGACCATAAACCCATCCAGACCCTGTCCAAGGCCATTGCCCTGACCGATACCAGCCACCAGGCTACCAATGTTGGCAGACTAACTAATGTCAGCGACCTTGACAAATCGATGCCTGTAGACTAACTGACGTTGGTGACTATGGAAGACTGACAACAGAATATAGGTAAGCTTTATCTTTATTTCTTTTATTTAGTCTTTCACCATTTCTTTCCTTTATCAGACATTCTTTTTATCAACTAGTGGACTGTCATCCCTCAAGGAAGTCTTTGCACTTCTGGGATCAAGCTTTTGCTTGGCAGCCCACTATCTATCTATCTAACACCTTCTTTGTTTAAGTCCCTTTCTTCTACAGGTGTCATCCTCCACAGCTAAAGAGGAGTCCTTACAACATCTAGATTCAGTGCACAAACTTCATCCGAGTAACATCTAACCCTAGACCATTTCCTTTAGTTTCTTACTTCCTTTTGAATGTGAAAGCAAAAAATTGTTAGAAACAATAAAATATATAATTCATTCATAACATTGAACAATAGATAATACAAGATCACACACACAACACAAGATCAATGTGGGAAACCCTCTTGTGGAATAAAACCCACTCTCAATCCTACAAACACATGGACTAATTATCATATAATTTATTAAAAACATGAGACTTTAGTGGAACACCCACTCCATAAAGATCACTTGCCCCTATCTAGTTGAGCACCCATAATAACTAAAAAATTTGAAGCTTCACCTTACAAGGAGGAACCAACCCCCTAGATGTTGACCACTCACAACAACACCTATCAAATAAAATCCTTCTAAATACTGATTTCCTAATAATTTTATTGAGATATAATGTATATTAGATCTCTTCAACTCTACACACTCTCTCTATCCTTCATACCCTTCTCAATGCATCCAAAAACCTCCTTTTGGATAAATCTAACTTTTTCACACTTACTCACTTTATAACAGCTAAAATAACTCTATTATAACCTCAAAAACATGATCAAATGTTCATACACATGGTCCACACTCTAATCTTTAATCCATCTACCAAGCACACACAACTTTCACCTTTCCTTCGCTCACACTCAAAAAATTCAAAATAGTCTTTTGGATCAACTTGGATCTCTTCAATCATCATCAATCTTCAAAATTTAAATATCACTATTATGAAATCAAAAATATTACCTATAGTTCATACACATAATCATCAACAACTCTGCTCTTCAATCCATCTATTCGGCACCCTTACTCTCCTTCACCTCTCAACTCTATATCTTGCTCCAAACTTATAGCCCTAAAAATCATCATCTTTGATTTCAATATTTATATAGCCTTCATAAATATCAAATTCTTGGTCATACATAGCATCCATGGGTCACCTTTCAAGTGGTTAAACTTGTAAAAATGCCTTAGTGGCCCTTATAGGTATCATGGAGACCTATTCACCCCTTTAGCACTTCAACAACCAAATTAGAAACATAGAACCACTTTAAAATGCATAGGTATAATCCGCATGACCTATTAGACATACTCAAATGATTATATTCATCATTACACACCTTTGTATATTCTCAATCTACTCAAACATTAGCCTTGTATATAATAACATCATGAACGAATACATAATCAACTTCTAAGAAATTTTTTATACTAAATATGAGTTGTTCAAACCTCTAAAATCTGTTCATATTATTCTCATGGATTATATAACACTCTCCAATATCTAAGTCACCTTAAAAAATCCAAATACCATTAGAACATCTCAAATATCCTTCTTAGGTCACTTACAGACCATGGTCAAACACAGTCAAATATGGAGACCAATATCGATAACTATATAGATAGTCAAACCTTGTAACTAATTTTTCTAGATGTTCCTTGGAGTTTACAACTTTGCATTTTACATCACCTTTTAATACATCTTAAATCAAAAGTTAAGGCTCAAACACTATAGACTAGTTTTCCCCTTTGCTAATTCAAATGCCAATGGTCACTGTTAAACATCAAACACTTGTCATCATCTTATTGCTTCCTAAAATTTTGGAATAAATGTTCTCTATCACTATCTTCAAGATTATCCTAGACTTTTATCTACTAAACATAGACACTTTGACCTATTTGAATCAATACACATCATTAATTTGTATTTGTACAAACATGCACTCGCTATTAGATCCTTATCTGATCTTAGTCTTTACCTTTTACAAATTTTCTTAACTATGAGAACCATTACAATATGCCTAGAAGGCCAACTTTAGACCTTAATATTTTTTTCTATGCTCAATCTCATGTCCTAAAATTTAAACCATATGGTCTTCTTTCATAGGGTAATCCATCTATATATCAAGCTACTCTCGAAACCTTCACATGTGTGAAATATGATGCCATCAAACTAATTACTCATCTCTAATTAAAATTAGACATTTAACATAATTAATCTTAGATTAATTTTGATCCATATGTTTATGATGCGATTAAATGCACACCGTTAGATCTCCTTTTACAAATTTGGCTAAGTATGGGAAAACATTGCAATCTACCTAAGAAGCCAACTTTGCATAGTTATGTTTTTTTATACATAATCTCATGACCTAAAACTTGAAATATAGTAAATTGGGACTAATTTTATCACACCCATGACCAAAAAACCTTGACACTTTCATACATGGTAATGGTGATGTTAGCAAATTTCTTACTCATATTTTTCTACCACTAGACCCAAAATATCTAAATGAAAACTATGAACTACCAAATGAAATTCACTCATAGACACAAGAATTCAAAGCATAAAATACCTCTTATGGTATATATTTAGTAACCTCAAATCACCATAATCATCCCTAAATATGCCAAATCTCAAGATCAACCAAGCCTACTTCAAGCATACTAGAATAAGCACACTACACACATTGTCATTGACACTTAGATTATCAAGAAACTTCATCCACTCACCTAGAAACCTCCATGAAATCACTAAAAACTCTCCAATAATCTCCCCCTTTGTTTTTGACATCAAAAACCATCATAAATCTCACCTTACTTGCTCTCTCTTCAAGCACTCTCACAATAGGAACCTTCTCCCCCTTTGACACAATGATAAAGTGAGCACAAACTGATCTTGAGGACCTAAAAAGATAACCAAAAAGAGAGGACCACCTTATAAAAATGATACAAACTCCCCTTTACCTTGAGCCTACCTCTTCTTTCCTTGACAACTTCCTCTTGCTACATTCCAACATTTTCTTCAACTAAAGACTATAACTAATGAAGAAAGAACACACAAAATCACTAAAATATTATGAAACTCACCAAGAAAACATCTAAGATGGAATCCCCCTAAGATATATGATCCATTTATCACCTCTTAAGAATATTCAGATCTTCATACACCATGAAGAACCACCATATAGGCTTATTAGCCTTCTCTCTCAAGCCACCTCTAGATCAAGCTCATAAACTTGTTACTCCTCCTTAACCAAAATACCTATTGATTCATAGAGAAATAAATGACACCCAAGCTTTGTCTTAGATAATCAAATGTTTCTTTTGACAATGGTTTGGTCATAATATATACATGTTTTTCTTTTTTAGGCACATAATCTAACTTCACACTTTGATTACTCACTTGTTCTCTCAAGAAATGATATCTAATAGGAATGTTTTTAGTTTTTGAGTTCATACTAGGATTCTTTGAGATACTAGTTGTAATAGTATTATCATGATAGATAGGACAAGGTCTATTTTGTATTACCTTATAATCTTCTAATTTTTTTTATCAACATGACTTACATGTACCAAGAGGCAATTGTTATATACTCAGCTTCTAAAATTGATAGACAATGAGGCTTGCTTCTTGCTTATCCAAGACACCAAGCATTATCCCATGAAGAAGACCCCAACACTGGCACTCCTATTAACCACACATCCTACCCAATCTACATCATTTTTTTCATATATATAGGGATTAATGTATTTACAGATGTTCATTGGGAAGTACAAGGTTATTATGTATCCTTATTTAGTGTTAGATAGTCAATGAACATGATGTTTATAGTGTAGATTTTTTTTTGAATATGCATTACAAACTTTGCCATTAGAAAACCTTGGTGAGATTAATAATATGATTTTATGCCCATTTTTACTAGGAAATGTGAGGTTGTTGTGTATCCTTATTTTAAATGTTATCCAATCTACTCAGTGTATATATCATGATTGTATGTTCATGATATGTCTTTCCCATCTCATTTTCATGATAAAGCTTTCCCATGTTATAATTTTAAATCTTGGGTCATTTTAGTGAGTCTCTATGTTTATCTACCTAGAGTTGTCCTTTGTTTTTCTTGGAATCATTTAGCAGCTTATATGTTTAACTAGCCATAATATCATTTTTCTTCTTCCTTTCCTTTCTCATTTTCCGCTTCTTTTTCATCATTCCCTTCATTTATTTTCTATCTCCTTTATATACTTTATAGTTAAAAGTATGAAACCCCCACATCAAATAGTTTTATTATAAATAAATATGAATATCTCTTTTCCTACTTTTATTTTTTTGTTTTAAATAAAGGTAGATGCACCTAATAATAGGATAGGGTATTTATCCAAATATTTTTGACTGATGTGAGGACTCTATCCCCATACTATTGAGTAAAAGTCTGAATTTTTCCTCCTAATAAAATTTTCATCTAAGAGGGTATTAAGATCTCACCAAACTTCAACCATTCACTCATTTTTAACCATTGATTTACATTGGTATTCACATGTCAAGGAGCTAGGATTTTAAATAAAAAATTATCACACATTGGTCTCAGTAAGTGATCATAAGCTCCCACACTATATACAAGCTTTATAAATGAAGGCAAAATGAACCCAAAAATATTGATTTATGAAATACAAGTGGAAAATAATTCCCTAGGTTAGATAGGAAGTTGAGAAGTGTTGTCATTGATGTTAAGGTTAATGTCATTTATGTCAAATTGCACTTGGTGAAAATACATGGTGAGTGGTTTGTTGAGGAATGAGATTGTGTGCCCAAGAGAGAATTTGAAGGAAACTTAATCTCTCTCTATTGAGATAAAATTTGAAGGAAACCTAATGATTCTTTTGAGTTTTATGTCAAGGTTCATATCAAGGAAATCATGTTTGAGTACTAGTCCTTAAATGTAAAGTGTATTGAGAAGCCTAATCATAACAAGCATAGTCATATCATGAACATGTGCATGATGAGCATAAATAAGTATGTGTAGAGGTATTATATTATATAATTGGCATGAAAGGCATGTGAAAAAGGTATAAAATCATCAAAGAGTGTTTGAAGATCAATTTTTAAAGTTCTCAAGTGTTTGAACCTAGCAAGAGACTTGAGAAGGTTTGTGCATTGGATGCCTAGTCTTGTGCATCAAAGAGCATGGTGGCTTGGTGATATGGATAAATAGAGGAATAATCTGATATATGAAGTTTTTTTAGAATTAATATGAGTCATTGGATCACTCATGAGATTCTTAGAGGGAGACTACATGGGTAGGACCTATAGACCTATCATGCAACTAGACTAGTTTTAGATAATGCCTAACCTAATGAGGCATTATGTGCTATTATCAAGACATATTAAGAAATTATAATATTTATTAATCATGGTAAGAGGTTTTATGACATGTATATGAGGTGTTTATAGCTTTCACAATGGCTAGAAGGTTAGTTACAAGACTTAATGTGACTTGCAGGTCAAGGTCTAGAAAGCAAAGAAAGAAATGGTGGCCAAATGAGGTATGATTTTAAATTTATAAGGGAAGTGTGAGTATTTTATAATATTAAAAAAATAATGTTATTTGAAGTATGTTGACCGAGTTATAGATCAAAATTTGAAGTTTAAGACAAGAAAATGTGTCTTGATGTCTCTCATGTGCACAAAATAAAGGATTCTCAACTCGAGAAGAAATTTCAAGTGTTTATTAGCATGTAACTTATGAATGGTAATCTAATCCATTAATGAAATATTTTTAATGGTCTTAGGTAAAATTTACAATCACTATTTTTTGGAATAATGGGATAAAATTTATGAATTATCATTAAGACTAGAAGATGGTTTAAACCCTCAAAAAACCCTAATAGTGACCGAATGTGAAAGATAATTTACTAAAGTGATAAAAATGGTTTGGTGTGGATATTTAATTTATTTTATCATGAATTTAACTCTCCAAATCACCATAAATGTGATTTATCTATTAGGTGAGTGAGTGGACCCTATCAAAAAGACCTTATTTCTCAGAGATTTATTGTAGCACTCAAAGTTAACCAAGTCAAAGTTGCCAAATAGATGGATGAAAAAGTTTGAGAATTTTATTTTATGTCCATGGTGGTTTATTATAATATTATATCACTCAAGGGTGATAAACTAATATTACAAGTTGACTAGTCTCTAATAGGCCTAATGGTGTAAATAGTGAGAAAATCAAGAAAAAGTGAGAAGTTGATTAGGGATGTGGTTTCATGGATTAGGTATGAATCCAAGTACATGGATAGGTTTTTCAAGAATTATATTAAATTTTAATTTTGTATATATGTTTTGGAGGTAAGTGGATATGATGAAAATGTTGCTCATAAGTTGACCTCTCTAGTGAAGATGTGATAGTGAAGGTGCAAGTTCATGAGATTGGTCTATAATACCAATATTGTCATTTAAAAATATTATTTATCTATCTAATAATGGTTTAATGATAAAATAGGATCATATAGATGCATTAGTATTATTTTAAAGTATTCATATAGGTGTTGAAAGTCATTATCACCATGATTGTGTTTCAAGGAAAGTTGGTATATCTAGGTAAGCAAGCTAAAGTGATGAGTTTGGGAATATATGCCATGATTTGATACATATATTTAACATGATGTTGTTTTTGGGACATTTATGTCCTATCCATGTTTTTAAAAATCTTAGAAGTTAGTGTAAGACATTGGAACATTGAAGCTAAAAGGGCTTGTCTGGCTGAGTGAGGTATGAGATAGAGAAGGTCAACAAATTGGACTACAAGACCAATAGGTGCCCTTATATCTTGTGATACTTTTGTTGAAAATTATTATAATGATGTATTTTTTATAGTTATAATCATTGAGAGGGTGTGAATTAGTGATGCATGATATTTCAAAGTTTAATTATAATCCTTTAAAAATCTTAATCAATGATCAAAAGAATTCATAAAACATATAAGATGTTCATAATAATGAATAATAAATATGACGTAATATCACACACATAACACAATATATACATGAGAAACCCTCTTGGGGAATAAAACCTAGTCTTAGGCTTACAAACACATGGACCACTTGTCTTATAAGATGATCATAAACATGAGACCTTTTATTAAAGCACCCACTTCAAAAGGAGCACCCACCAATAAGTATGAAAAATAAGCCACTTATTCTAGATTTTGATCACCCACACAACACCTTATGAAATCAAAAACTCCATAACTCTAATTCTAGATCAATCTAATTAGAGAAACAATGTACAACACCTTTCTTTTAACTCATCACACACACTCAAACTTATTGATACAAGAAATGCATCCAAACACCATTTTGGATCACTCTAGGCTTATTCTCTCATCTTTAATCTTATAGTTACTTTAGTCCATCCACTAATCACACTCTTAATCTCTTTCATTTGTCTCTATCTTCTGCTCTCTTAACACTTTCACATACATGTCTAGAAACCATTGCCTTGGCCTTCACTATTTATAAAGTATTCATGAATATTATCTCCTTGGTTGGACATAATACTTACCTTAACCTATAATAACTCTATCATGATAATACATATCTCAAATCCATTGTCATATGTCAGCCATAGCATCCATGGGTCACACTTAAGTAACTACACCTTTTAATTAGGCCTTAATAGCCTTTATAGGTCTCATGGAGACCTATTCACCCATTTAGCATTTAATTAAGCAAATTAATAACATAATATCACTTTAAAATACATGGGTCCACTCTATATGACCTCTAAGACATCTTTGGGTGATTTATCCCACAAAAACACTCTTCTATTAAAGTAGAAATTGCTTAAACATTATTCTGTACATAGGAACACCATGAATGAACAAATAGTGAACTTTGAATCTCCATAACTTTGAATATATAAACATTCATACCTTCTAACCATATTATTTAGATGTGACTCTAATTCCGATTCAACTTTTCCTTTTACTCCATCAACAAATTCTACTTGGTTAAAATGATATAGCTCAAAAATTGTAGACTATTTTTCCTTCATTAATTTGAATATTCAAATTCCAATGGTCACTATGCAAATGTTAAACCTCAAACACTTTGACCTCATCTAATTCTCCCTAGAAATTTTGAAAAAATACACACTATTTATCTCCTCTAAACTAGCCTAGTCTTTATCTTTCAATACTCATTGTTGATCTTCAATCTAATCTCCTGTGATTATGACACTTGATAGATCTGTGTGCCTTTTACACATTTGAATCCTATTTGACCTACACCATCAATATTTATCTGTATGAACACCTGCATGCCATTTATCTTCTATCAACTAAATGAGATTGAGACACATGTCACAAGCATATTTAATCTTAGGAACCTTTGACAATTTGACTTCATGTGCACCATTGGATCAAGGTTTATATGATGAATGCTCACTTTTGATCTACTGACTAGGTGACCTCATAATTCAATGTAGTTAAACTTGATGGTCTCTATCCCATCATAGTTTGTAAGATAAACTTTTAATATTTATAATTTGATATAGAAAACACTTCAAGATTCCAAATATTTAGGGTACCTTCTTGGCACTATAGACAACATATCAATGAAAAACTTTACCCTCAATTGACTTTCTGAGTACCTACATTAAATGTAAAAACTTGTTAGTTCATTCATATATGCATGATGTGTAGTGATGATCTAGCTTCTTTTAATCTAGAAGATGCATTTTTATCTTTCCAAATGATCAAGTGACACACCATAACTTCACCAAGACATGTATGTATACCTCACAACTTGTTCTTTGTCCTTACAAACCTACAAATGTGTCATATCTCTCCAAGCTATCAAACACAACTTATTTGTCATTCATGAACTAGAACCATATGCTCTCTTTGACATCAATGACTACCTAAGACATCAATAACCATGATCAATAATTTTCCCATTTGTCATTGATGGAAAAACACCCTAAAAATGACTTCTTACTTATGTGAACTTCTTCATTCTAGTCTTTCTCCCCCTTTAACATAAATGAAAAAGGGTCTCTTCCTCATCATGCCAAAAATCATTCCTTAACATCATGTAATCATTAAAATATTATTTAAAACACTTAGTATACTTACATACTTTCAAGCATATCAATCAATTACTCCCCCTTTGATATGCACCAATCTAAACTTGGACTTCTCTGATCCTTAGACCTGCCTACCTATATAACTCACAAGCTCCCATTGCTTATGCATGAAGATTCAATACTTTGTCAAAACTTATGACTTGGTTTGATCAAGACATCATATCAATATTCTTGAATTTAGAACCATAATAGATATCTTCACACTTTTATCATGAATGAAGCTTGTTCACATATACTTCCTCTCACATAATGCACATCTTATTCAAGCCACTCAAGCTAACTGAGTTAGCTCCCCCTTATCAAAACACATCTTGCATACCTTTCTACTGATTGGCATTTTGATCATTACCTAGATAATACACACTTGCTTCCAAAAATGAAATATGTCTCATAAGAAGCATAGGTAGAGACACACACTTGTCATGAAGTGACGAAAGATCCTAAAATTTAAGACACTTCCATATCTCCATGCTGTTACTTGACTTGCAATCCTTACCCATCTTCAGATTGAATTTTAATGAGTTCTCAATGTTAGTCTTTTATTTTATCTTAGGATGCTACTTGATTTCTTTGTCCATTTAGGAAGATAAGGCTTATTTCTTGATACTTGAACTTGTTCTATATTCTATCATAGAAAATAATCCATTTTGAGCCTATTTTTCATTTACCTGCTTAGGCCTCCATTCACTATGGCTCCTTCTCTTTATGATATGATTGATAATTTTTGAATTAGAATATTGATCATTCTTACAGAACCTTGTTATGTGACCTCTCTCATGATATTTGAAAAAAATGAGGTTTCTCAGATTGTACATACCTTGTGATTGAGATATATGATGATTCCTTTAAGTTTTATGAATTTGTTCATGTACCTAATCATTTGGTATCCTGATGAATATTTTTCAATATTTTATAATATGACCAAACCCTTGACACTTGTATCAAAAGATGTCATTATTTCCTTATGAATATGTTGACTATCTTGAGTGATGATGTTCTTCATGATTGCCATTGTATTGCTCATAAATCCATGAAAATTCATTCCTTGATGATCTTTTACAATATTTTGACCTATGACCAAATTGATTACAAGATTAATAATGACCACTAAAATTTGCATACCTCATATAATTTGGTTATTTGATTTGATTTGTCTTCATTCTACCAATACCTTCATTCCTTGACTGATAATTAATCTTTAAAGCCAGACTATCCTTGTTAATATAATCCTTTATCTTGTCTTGACTTACATTCTTTTGTTCTTCTTTGTGTCCAATACTAGTTCTATCAGTTACATGCTTTTGACTACTCATAATATTGTCAAGATCATTTGAGCTCTTTTCAAACTTCACAAATGACTTCACCTTACAAGATTTCTCATCTAAATCAGATTTTAATGACTTATTTTCAATCACATACCTTAAGCACTCATATTATTTGGAATTTAGGCTTATAGACATAGTTTTTAATTGACTATTGAGATGCTTGATAGTATCTTCATGTTCCTTAGTGTCATCATTCAATCTTGCTTCAAACACACTAAATTTGTCTTCATAGTCCTTGATTTGTGATATTATCTCTTTGTTATTTTTCTTATTAATCTTTACATAGTTAATATTATTCATCAATTCATCCTAATTAACTAAATCATCAGTTGTATCTTTGCTCATAACTTGATTTAGTTTCATTTCCAAAGACTCTATTTTTTTTTGATACATGATACACTCTTCATCCTTACACTTTAATTATTCATTAAGAGTACAAACCTATATTTCAAGTTATTGTATGATCTTATCATGCTCCTTGACTTCATTACTGAGCCTTCCTTCAAATATTCCAATTTTTTACTCATAGGATTTGATCAAGGAATCTTGTTTTCTATTCTCTCTTTATAGCAACTTCATTTATTCCATAGTATCTAGATATTTATCTTCAAGAGTGACTTTCTCATCTTCTTCCTTTGAGATATCTCTACCAAATAAATCTTTATTTAAAGAACATTCACCTTCATCATCACCAAAAGCCATGAACAATGTCTCCTTATCCTCATTATGAAAAGAATCATCATTATCAGATGTGTCTACTTATTTTGCAGATGAGTTACTATCTTCTTCATGGTAAAGGCTCTTACTATCTTTATATGATTCCTTCCTTCCACTTTTCTTACTAAATAAATTTGTGTACATTCTATAACCCTCAAATTTCTTGTGTTCATCCTTATGAGATTATTTATAAGCTTCTTTGATTTCAGACTTGTCTATACCTGGACATCTAGCTATAAAATGACTAATTTTACTACATGAAAAACATTTGAAAGGAAGTTTACCTTCATACTTACCTGATCCTAGATTAAATTTTCTTGAAATCATGGATTTAAGTTAATATTCATTAAGATAAAAATATTTAATACTTAACTTGTTCTTCTTAGCCTTTATCTCCTTGATCACCTTGAAGGTTGCTTCCTTCTTAAGAGGTCTGTCCTCATCAACTCTCATCTCATACGTAGTAAGGATTCCATATAGTTCATCCATATTTAACTGAGTGATATCATGACTTTCTTCTACAATAGAAACTTTTGAATCAAACGTGAGTGTAAGATTCCTCAATACCTTCTGTACAACAATATATTCATCAATCAAATCTCCAAGACATCTGATCATGTTTACTAACTCATCAATCCTTAGCAGATAGGATTCCATAGTATATTATTCTTTCATTTTTAGAATTTCAAAATGCTTTTGGTAGGTCTATAATGTATCGAGTTTTACCTTTGAGTATCTTTCATAGATAGTCTGTAATTTGTCCCAAATATCCTTGAAAAACTTATAAAGGATCACTTTGGTGAACTCAACCATAGATAAACCACATATGATAGCATTCATATATTAAGAATTATTCTCACTTAACTTCTTATCAACAACACTAGTTGGAGGAGTAACTGGTGTAGTGTATCCATTTATGATAGTTTGCTAAGTATCAAACCCTAGAGACATGATGTAAGTCCTCATCCTTACACTCCAAAAAGCATAATTTGACCCATTGAACAATGATGCTTAATTTGTAGAGAAATCATACTTCTTTTGACTTGACATATTTTATCGTAAATCACCTTCAAGTGATTAAACTAGTATTGAAGGTCCTATTCTGATACCAATTATTGGAGGTACAATCACTAAGAGGGGGGTGAATCAGTGATACATGATATTTCAAATTTAAATTGTAATCCTTTAAAACTCTTAATCAATGATAAAAATAATTTATAAAGCATACAATATTCTCATAATAAAGATGATGCAAGATTACACACATAACACAAGATCTACGTGGGAAACCCTCTTGCAGAATAAAGCCCACTCTCAAACCTATAAACACATGGACTAATTTTATTATAATATAATCACACATATGAGACCTTTTAGTGAAGCACCCACTTCAAAAAGATAACCCACCCCTAAGTATGAACAAGCACCCACTTATTTTATATGTTGATCACCCACACAACACCTTATGAAATCAACAACTCCATAAATCTGATTGTAGATCAATTTGATTGGAGAAATAATGTATAACACCTTTATTTCAACTCATCTCACACACTCAAACTTTCTCATACAAGAAATACATCCAAACACCCTTTTGTATCACTCTAGGCTTCTTAACTCATATTCAATCTACTTTTAAATTTAATCCATACACTAATCACAGTCTCTTTGATCTCTTTGCTTTGTCTCTATCTTTTGTTCTTTCAACACTTTTACATACATGTCTAGAAACCATTACCTTGGTATCCACTATTTATAGAGTCTTCATGAATATTATATTCTTTGTCAGCCATATAAATTGCCTTAACATATTATACTTATATCATGCTAATACATAGCTCAAATCCATTATCATTGGTCAGCCATAGTATCCATGGGTCACATTTAAGTAGCTATACTTTCCAATTAGGCCTTAATATCTCTTACAGGTCTCATGGAGACCTATTCACCCATTTAACATTTTATCAAGAAAATTAAGAACATAAGATCATTTTAAAATACATGGGTCTACTATATATGACCTATAAGACATCTTTAGGTGATTGCTCCTACCAAAACACTCTTCTACTAAAGTAAAAATTTATTAAACTTTATTTTGTACATAGGAACACCATGAATGAACAAATAGTCAACTTTGAATTTCCATAAATTTAACTATACAAACATTGAGACCTTATAACTAGATTATCTAGATGTGCCTTGAAGTCCTCTTCAACTTTTCCTTTTAATCCATCAATAAATTTTTCCTAGATCAAAATATATATCTCAAAAACTATAGACAAGTTTTTCCTCATTAATTTGAATATTCAAATTTCAATGGTCACTATGCACATGTTAAACCTCAGACACTTTGACCTCATCTCATGCTCCCTAGAAACTTTGAACAAATATGCACCATCAATCTCCTCAGAAGTAGCTTGGTATTTATCTTACAATGCTCACCATTGATCTTTGATCTGAGCTCTTGTGAATGTGCCACTTGGTATCTCTGTGTGTCTTCTACATATTTGATTCTTTAACTTGACTGGAATAATTGATCTCTATCTGTACGAACACCTACATATCATTGGTCTTCTATCAACTCAATGAGATTTAGACACATATCATAATCACATTTAATCTTAGGAACCTTTGAAAATTTGACTTCACATGCACCATTGGATCAAGATCTAGATGATGAACTCTCACCATTGATCTACTAACTAGTTGACCTTAAACTTCAATTTAGTTAAACTTGATGGTCTCTGGCCCATCACAGTCTATAAGAGAAACATTGAAGGTTTATAACTTGAGATAGGAAACACTTCAAGATTCCAAATCTTTAGGGTACCTTCTTGGCACTATAGATAACTTCTTAATAAAAACCTTTGACCTTAGTTGACTTTTTGGGTACTTGCATTAAATGCACAAACTTACTAGTTCATTCATATCTACATGATGTGTAGTGATGGTCTCGCTTCTCTTAAGCTATAAAATTCATGTTTCTCTTTCCAAATGATAAAGTGACACACCAAAACTACACCAAGACATCTATGGATACCTCACAACTTCTTCTATATCGTTATAGACATGCAAATCTACCATATCTCTCTAAGCTATCAAAAACAACTTGTTTTTTATTCATGCACTAGAAGCATGTGTTATCTTTGACATAAATGACAACCTAAGACATCAATAACCATGCTCAACAATCTCCTTATTTGTCATTGATGGAAAAAAACACTCAGAATGACTTATTTCTTATGTGAACTTATTCATTCTTGTCTTTATCCCCCTTTGACATGAACTCTCTTCCTCATCATGCTAATAATCATTCCTTAACATCATGTAAGAATTCAAATATTATTTAAGATTCTTAGGATACATACTTTGTAGCATATCAATCAATTACTCCCCCTTTGATATGCACCAATATGAACTTGGTCTTCTCTGATATTTGGACCTATCTACCTACATAGCTCATAAGATCCTTTTGCTTATGCATGAAGATTCAATACCTTATCAAAACTTATGACTTGGTTTGATTAAGACATCATATCAATCTTCTTGAATTCACAACTATAATAGACATCTTCACACTTTTATCATGACTAAAGCATATTCACATATACTCCCGCTCACATCATGCACATCTTCTTCAATCCACTCAACCTAACTAAGTTAGCTCCCCATTATCAAACCAAATCTTTCATATTATCAAATTGAAGAAACCATACCTTTGTACTGATTGGCATTTTGATCATGACCTAGAGCACATACACTTGCTTCCACAAATAAAATATATCTCCTAAGAACCATAGTTAGAGACACCCACTTATCATGGAGAAAATAAGGATCCAAAAACTTAGGAGACTCCCAATCTCCATGCTAGATTGACTATTAATGAGTTCTCAACCTTAGTCTTTTCATTTATCTCAGGATCCTGCTTGATTTTTTTGTCCATTTGGGAAGATAAGGCATGTTCCTTAATACTTAAACTTATTTTATGTTCTTTAATGATAAATAATCCATTTTGAGCCTATTTTTCATTTACCTGCTTAGGCCTCCATTCACTATGGCTATTTATTTTTATGATAGGATTGACAATTTTTGAAGTAGAATACTTATCATTCTTATAGAACCTTGTTATGTGACCTCTCATGATATTTGAAACAAATGAGGTTTCTTAGATTGTACATATCTTGTGATTGAGATATATGATAATTCCTTGAATTTTCATGAATTTTTTCATGTACCTAATCATTTGGTCTTCTGATGAATATTTTTCAAAATTTTATAATATGACCAAAACCTTGAGACTTGTAGTAAAAGATGTCATTCTTTCCTTGTGAACCTGTTGACTATCTTGAGTAATGATGTTCTTCATTATTTCCATTACATTGCTCACAATTTCATGAAAATTCATTCCTTAAGGATATTTTACAATATTTTAACCTATGACCAAACTGATTACAAGAGTATTAATGACCACTAAAATTTGCATACCTCATAGCATTTGGTTATCTTATCTAATTTGTCTTCATTCTACTAATACCTTCATTCTTTGATTAATGATTGATATTCAAAGTCTAATTATCCTTGTTCATATTAGCCTTTATCTTGTCTTGAGTTTCTTTGTATCCAAGACCAATTCTATCACTTTCATGCTTTTGACTACTCAAAATATTGTCAAGATCATTTAATCTCTTTTCAAAATTCACAAATAACTTCACCTTACAAGATGTCTCATCTAAATCAACTTTTAATGACTTAATTTCAATCACATAGATTAATGACTCATCTTCTTTAGCTTTTAGGATTGTATACATAGTTTCTAATTGAATATTGAGAAGCTTGATAGTATCTTTATGTTCCCTAGTGTCATCATTCAATCTTGCTTCAAACACACTAAATTGTTCTTCATAGTCCTTGATTTGTGATATTATCTCTTTATTATTTTTCTTCTCAGTCTTTAGATCTTTAAGAGCATTCATCAGTTCATCTTGATTATATAAATCATCAGTTGTATCTTTACTCATAGATTGATTTAGTTTCATTTGTAAAGACTCTATTTCTATTTTATACATGATACACTCTTCATCCTTACTCTTTACTTCTTCATTAAGAGTACAAACCTAAATTTTAAGTTATGTGAACTCATCATGCTCTTTGACTTCATTCCTAAACCTTCCTTCAAATAGTTTAATTTACTCTTCATAGTATTTGATCAAGGAATCTTGTTTTCTATTCTCTCTTTATAGCAACTTCATTTATTACATAGTATCTAGATATTTATCTTCAAGAGTGACTTTCTCATCTTCTTCCTCTAAGATATCTCTACCAAATAAATCTCTGCTTAAAGAACATTCACCTTTATTATCACTAAAATCCATGAACAATGTCTCGTTATCCTCATTATGAAAAGAATCACCATTGTCAAATGTGTTTACTTCTTCATTTGTATATGAGTTACTATCTTCTTCATGGTAAAGGATCTTACTACCTTTGTATGATTCCTTATTTCCATTTTTATTACTAAATAACTTTTTGTACTTATTAGGACCCTCAAATTTCTTGTTTTCATGCTCATGAGATTCCTTTTAAGCTTCTTTGAGTTTACACTTGTCTATACTTGGACATCTAGATGTAAAATGACCAACTTTATGACATGAAATACATTTGAAATGAAGTTTTCCTTCATACTTATCCGATCCTACATTTGATTTTATTGAAATCATGGCTTTAAGTTGATCTTCATTAAGATCAAAATCTTCAAGACTTAACTTGTTATTATTGGCTTTTGTCTCCTTAATCACCTTGAAGGTTGCTTCCTTCTTAAGAGGTCTATCCTCATCAATTCTCATCTCATATGCAGTAAGGATGACATGTAGTTAATCCATATTTAATTGAGTGAGATCATGGCTTTCTTATACAATGAAAACTTTTGAATCAAACTTGAGTGTAAGAGTCCTCAATACCTTTTATACAATAGTAGTTTCATCAATCACCTCTCCAGAACCTTTGATCATGTTTACTACCTCATCAATTCTTAGAAGATAAGATGCCACTGTATCTTCTTCTTTAATTTTGATATTTTGAAAATGACTTTGGTGGGTTTGAAATTTATCCAATTTCACTTTTGATTCTCCTTCATATATAGTTTTTAATTTATCCCAAATATCCTTGGTAGACTTAAAATGGATCACTTTGGTGAACTCAACCTTGGATAGACCACAAATGATAGCATTCATATATTTAAAATTATTCTCACTCAACTTCTTTTCAACAACATTATTTGGAGGAGTGGATGTTTTAGTATATCCATGTATGATAGATTGCCAACTATCAAACCCTAGAGATATGATGTAAGTCCTCATCCTTGCACTCCAGAAAGCATAATTTGACCCATTGAACAATGGTGATTTCTTTGTAGAGAAAATCATCTTCTATTAACTTGCTATAGTATACCTTAGATCACATTCAAGTGATTAAAATTATAATTAATGTCTTTTTATGATACCAATTGTTGGAGGTACAATCATTGGGAGGGGGATGAATCAATGATGCAAGATATTTCAAATTTCAATTACATTCTTTTAAATTTATTAATCAATGATTATAAGTGTTCATAAGTCATACAATATGTTCATAATAATGAATAATAAATATGATTCAAGATCACACACACGACACAAGATCTATGTGGGAAATCCTTCTAGGGAATAAAACCCACTCTAAAGTCTAAAAACATATGGACTACTTGTTTTATAAGATGATCACAAACATGATACTTTTACTGATGCACCCACTTCACAAGGAACACCCACCCCCAAGTATGAACAAGAACCTAGTTTTTCTATATTTTAAACACCCACACAACACCTTATGAAATCAACAACTCTATAACTCTGATTTTGGATCAATTTGATTGGAGAAATAATGTATAAAATCTTTCTTTTAACTCATCACACACATTCAAAATTGGTCATATAAGCAATACATAAAAACACCCTTTTGGATCACTCTAGGATTATTCACTCATCTTCAATATGATGTATACTTTAGTCCATCCACTAAGCACACTCCCTCTGATCTATTTATTTTATCTCTATCTTCTATTCTCTTAGCATTTTTGTATACATGTCTAGAAACCATTACCTTGGTCTCCACTATTTATAGAGTCTTCATGAATATTATCTTCTTAGTTAATCATAAGACTTTTATTAAACTATAAGACTTATATCATACTAAGACATAGTTCAAATCCATTATCATGGGTTTTCCATAGCATCCATGGGTCACACTTAAACAACTATGCCTTTCAATTAGGCCTTAATATCCCTTATAGGTCTCATGGAGACCTATTCACCAATTTAGCATATCATAAAGCAAATTAAGAACATAATATCACTTTCAAATACATGGGTTCACTCTATATGACCTCTAAGACATATTTAGGTGATTAATTCTACCAAAACACTCTTCTAATAAAGCACACATTTCTTAAACATTATTTTGTAAATAAGAACACCATAAATGAATAAATAGTCAAATTTGAAGCTCCATAAATTTGACTATACAAACATTGAGACCTTATAACTATATTATTTAGATGTGCCTTGAATTCTTATTCAAATTTTCCTTTTACTCCATCAACAAATTCTTCCTGGATCAAAACATATAGCTCAAAAACTATAGACTAGTTTTCCCTCATTAATTTGAATATTCAAATTCCAACGGTCATTGTGAAAATATTAAACCTCTGACACTTTAACCTCATCTCATGATCCTTAGTAACTTTGAACAAATATTCACCATTGATCTCCATGGAAGTATCCTTATCTTTATCTTAAAAATCTCGCCGTTGATCTTTGATTTGAGATCCCATGATTTTACCACATGGGAGATCTACATGCCTTCTGAATATTTGACTCTTTGACTCGACCCAAACTATCAATATTTATCTTAGGAATACCCATATATAATTGATCTTAACTCAATGAGATTGAGACACATGTCACAAGTACATTTAATCTTAAGAACTTGACAATTTTACTTCATGTGCATCATTAGATCAAGATCTGTATGATGAACACTCACATTGATCTACTAACTAGTTGACCTCAAACTTCAATGTAGTTAAAATTGATGATCTCTGGCCCATCACAGTTTATAAGAAAAACTTTGAAGGTTTATAACTTGAGATAGAAAACACTTCAAGAGTTCAAATATCTAGGGTACCTTTTTGGCACTATAGACAACATCTTCATGAAAACCTTTGACCTCAATTGACTTTTTGAGTACCTACATTAAATACACAAATTTATTGGTTCATTCATATAGGTAAGATGTATAGTGATGGTATAACTTCTCTTAAGATATAATATGCATGTTTTTCCTTCAAAATTATCAAGTGAAATACTATAACTTCACCAAGACATATATGGATTCCTTTCAACTTCTTCTTTGTCCTTATAAACCTATAAATGTGCCATATCTCTTTAAGTTATCAAACACAACCTCTTTGTCATTCATGCACTAAAACTATATGCACTCTTTGACATCAATGACCATGGTAAATAGTTTTACGATCATATTCATGCATTATAAGTCCTTAATTGTGTTCTATCAGATGTCTAAAGTTCATGTTTCCATGGCCATGTTTTGATGCTAGTTGGTAGTTCTAAATAGGTTCTTTGTAGAGAAGAGTTTATGTACTTTTTTCCTAATTTATGAATTTTAAATCATGTGGTGATGACCTTGAGATAATTTATCTTGTGTGTGTGTGTGTGTGTGTGTGTGTGTGTGTGTGTGTGTGTGTGTGTGTGTGTGTGTGTTTGTTTGGGAAAATTATGTTTATGCTTTAGTTATCCAAGATAAACTTTTTAGGTATGCATAGGCCTAATTATGAACAATAGTAATAGCGTGCTTCAAGTGGTGGTTGAAGATAAAAAGTGTTATGGAGCCTAGATGAGATTATAAATAATATATTTCAGTGGAATATGATATTTTAATATCATTTGAGTCATTTTAATGTTTTCCAAGAAGATCAAAGGGTAAATTGTGCTTAAGTAGGCCTAATGAGATTAGGTCTCCATGAGAACTAAAGATGAAATAAGGCCTAATTGAGGCAAATCAGACCTAAAGGGAATAAAAACACATTTTATATATGTATAAAATATTTAATAAGATCCATTTTATGGCTGACCTAAGAAGGTAAATGTGTTTATCCAACTAACATTGATATGAACAAGAGACTTGTATAAATACTAGGAAATTTTAGGCCCATTGGTGTGTCAATGTGGAAGCGAATAAGATAACATATTAGTTAGTAGAAGAAGATCTTATAGAACTTCATAGGAGTATACATGATCAGTGATAAAGCTTTGATATACGTTTTTCATATGAATAATAAGGTCATATGACCTAATCAAGCTAAGAAGAGGGCTAGTTGAGTGAAGAAGGCTAGAGGCAAGTTTGAGACGGATTGAAGTGTGTGAAGAGATGAGAAAGGATATCATCATATATTGTATAATCCAAAATTTATTATGAATATGATCAATTATTTTAGGTGGATAAGTTGGTACTGAGTCATATAGGGTGTTGGTGTCTCCTTGCAAGTTGGTGCTTAGCTAGTTGGGGTTGGTGTTGCATGTGAAGTTGGTGCTTCACTAAACTTGATATTTTGACTTATAAGACTATATTTAATTTTCAAGGATAAAGGGGTTTTATTCCCCTTGATTCTTTCCCATATATATGGTGTTTTGACTTATGTAATCTTATTTCTTGCTTGTATAGTTGATTGCTTATGCATTACTTGATCTATATGTTGATGTCATGGTTCATGTATGACAAGAAGAATTGAAATAAAGTTTTTAAGAAAATAATTCACCCACCATACCTTAGTGATTATGCTTCCAACATTTGGTATTAGAGCTTGGTCCTTTGAATCAGATCTAAAATCTTAAATGATATCTTAGAAGCAATGATGGTTAATCAACAAGCTCAAAGTGGTTTCTCTACCAGTAAGGATCCATTATTTAATGGATTTAATTATGAATTTTGCAACATTAGGATGAATATATATCTAATGTATCAAGGTCATGATATTTGGCTTTCAGTTTTGGATGGCTATAGTGCTCCTCCTTATTAGTGTAGGTTTTTATTTTTTCCCTATTTATTAATTAGAGAAATTGTATTTCTTGTGCATACATGGAGTTTTCCTACATTTGTGGGATAGGCTAGCTTATGCAGAGGTGTGTGTCATAGATGTGTCCTAGGTGTCATAATAATGTCATAAGTAACTCCCTTGATGGGAGTTACTTCTCTATTATTAGCACCTTGTCACCACCTTTCAAGGAGGAGTTAGATTCTATTCTTGGGGTGCCTTGTCCACTTTTTGTGGAGGAGTTACTTACATACTCTTCTATTTGTATTCCTCACTTTGGCCATCTCATGCTAATCAAATTTTGGTTTTCTCCATTTTGTCTTGTGCAATTTATCTTATTGTGTTATTTTCAAATTGCTTTAGCATCTTGTGGCGTGCACTTGCTTCAACTTGTGTGATCACGTCTCCATTGCACTCACATTATCCAGATTCTAGCAACAACTCTGATATGGTATCAGAGCAAAACCAGTAATCTTGTGTGTGATTATGCTTTTAGATTATTTTTGAAATCAAGAGGAGTGGAGTTCTTTTTTAATTCTATATTTGGTCTAAAATGAAAAAAAATTCTATTTATATCATTTTTGGTATATTTCCTTGAAAATCCTTGGCCTTTGGGTGTCCTTTGTTGTGTGGAGTTGCTTATTGAGTTCCTTTTTTGGTGAGGGTGCTGGAAACTCATCTGGTAGAGCATATTTTCTATTGTTATCCTTCCAATAAAGTGCCTAGCTTCTGTCTTTCTGCCACTTCAGCAGGCCGTACGACATCCTTTTTTGACTGGTTTCTATTTTGCAAGTTCTTTTTTTTGCAGTGCCTAGCCTTTGGCCTTCATTTCTTCCATGCCAAGCTTTAGAAATTGCATTATTTTAGTTCTGTAGGCCGTACGGCATGCTATTCTACCTGAGAAAAGAGGTAAGGCTGCCATGATGTTTTAGGTGCACTTTTCTTGGCACTGCCATGATGTTTTAGGTGCTGCCCAGTCCAAGCGCAGCAGTCTACATAGCCATGCCAAGTTCCAGCAGTCTTCTCCAGCAAGGCACCTTCCTTTTTGCAATGCCTTCAGTGTTTTATTATTTTGAGCACCACATCTGACCATACGGTTTCAACAGCTCTGCATTTGTTGTCCTTTTTGCAAGATAAATTCTGCCTGCTATTTTCTCTTGAAAAAGGTGCCTCCTTCCCATGTGGCACCCTAGGACACTTGCCATTCTGTCCAAACTATCTTTGCTTTATTTTTTTAGTGAAAAATTGGCTTGTTAAAAAAAATTAGTTAATTTGATTGAGTATTAAAGTTTTTAGACAATTTTGTATTTTGGGGATTTTCAATTAAAACTTGTATTTTCGACCTACAAAGACGAAGGGTGAGGCCCGGGTTGGCAAGAGGCCAATTACCCCTCACAAAGACATCCTTTGAATTCTTCATTCTATGTCAAATCCAATGGGTGGTTTGAAGGCCACTTTCTCTCCCCATAACAGGAATTTTTTTTATGTTTTAGTGCTTTTTTTTTGTAAAAACACTAGTTTATGGGAAAATTGTAACTTTAATATCTTGCAAACGGTAGCTTGGTTTTGGGTGCCATTTTTTTAAAAATTGCTTTTAATTAAATTATCCACAATGTAGAATCATTATTTTTTAAAAATTCACTAGTTTATAAAGTGCCAAAATTTGGCTCTCTCGAGAAGCATTTTTGACTAAGTCCGACATCCTGTTTGCTTTAGTCTTGCACTGATTACTCTAAGACGCATTCTTGGCTGAGTTTGACGTCTTTTGAGCATGTAATCACATATTTGGTGGGATCAATATTTTAGGGAGGTGTGATTGCTTTTCATAAACTTGCTTTCATTCTCTTTTTTGCATACATTCACAACTTGTAATCAACACAACTTCACCTAATTTCAGCTAAAAATAGATTGTTTTCAACTTAAACCCCTAACACCCTTTAACTATCATGAATGGAAATTTAAAATGTCAATCATTCTTAGAAGCAAATGGTTGTATAGGATCACCATGGGTATAGAAGTAGAACCCAACATAGATGCTGAAAAGGTCAAGTGGTACAACCGTAGTGATGAAGCTTTTGGATTACTGAGCTTGTTTGTGTCTCCAAAACTTCTCTTCCACTTAGAATCCTCCCAAAATCCTAATGACATATGGGACACCTTAGAAAAGTTATTTGGGAAGCTTGATGAGATGAGAGGTCATGAGCTCAAAAACAAACTCATAAGTCTAAGTCCTAGCAACTTTGACACCCTACATGACTTCTTCACTAAGTTTAAGGCCCTTAAATTGCAATTGAAAGAATGCGGGATAGAAAAGAAAGATGACCAGCTTATTCTTTCTATTATCGCAAGGTTACGTCCAAGCTATTCAGTCTTTGTCTCCACTTTCCATGCCATAAAAAGTGCCCTTGGCACTACATGGAAAATGTCTTCTTTGGATTCATTCATTGCCGACTTGACTAGGGAGCAAGATAAGCTAATTCAAATGGGCATAATGAAGTCTACTCAACCCCAAGATTTGATAGGTAGAAATGGTAAGGATAAGACTTCAACAAAAGAGAAGAAGAAAAAGCACAAGGACCATGAGAAGAAGAAAGAAAACACCAATCTTGCCAAAAACAACACTGAGTCTTCATCCTCCAATGCTAAACCGAAGAAGGAGAAGGTTAAGTGTGCCTAATATAAAAAGATAGGGCATGATGAACACAAATGAATGAAGAAACAAATAGATCACCTAACTCATCTTCTAGAGAAGAATAACATAGGTGTTCCTGAATCCATCAAGTAGAATTCATCTACCCAAGATTCTACTAAGGCAAAAGGCAAGGGTAAGGAGAAATAAAAGGGCAAGGCCCTTGTAGCTACAATAGCTTCCACATCCTCATGGGTCATTAACTCGGGTGCTTCTCACCACATGGGCTCTTCACTAGTTGAGTTTTCATCTTTAGAGCCTTGTAGCATGACTTCAATTAGTTTGGGTGATGACACATCAGTTTCCATTGTAGGGAGAGGGTCAGTTGAAATGGAAGGAGGAACATTCAATAATGTTCTAAGTGTAACTTCTCTTTCAACCAATCTCCTATCAGTGTACCAAATCACTCACATTGGTTAGGGTATGAGAGTTGAGTTTTCATCAGATTCAATGGCTATCAGGGAGTTGCATAGTGATACTATAATGGCAGTGGGTAGGGTAGATCACCAAGCCAAGTTATACACCTTCTCACATTTTGCATAAGATTCTTCTCCAACAGCATTGCTGACTCATTCAGATGGAGTTAGCAAATTGTGACATGAGTGGTTTGGCCACCTTAACTACCGCTATCTTGAGCAACTTTATAAAAATGACATGGTCATTGGCTTGCCTCATGTCTAATTCTTAAAAAGACTTTGTGAGGGGTGCTCCCTTGGGAAGCATCCCAAATCAAAATTTGACAAAGACAAAGCTTGGAGGGCTTCACAACCTTTGGAGTTAGTCCACAGTGATGTATCGAGACCCTTTCCCAAACCATCTTTCACAAGGGCCAAGTACATCCTCACTTTCATTGATGATTTCTCTAGGTACACTTGGATATATTTTCTCAAATAAAAGTTTGAAGTGTTTGAAAATTTTACAGACTTCAAGGCTCTTGTTGAGAAACAAAGTGAGAAATCCATCAAGGTTCTTCGAACTAATAATGGAGGGGAGAATGTTAGAATCAGATTTGAGCAATTTTACACCATAGAGGGGATTGATTTGCAGTGCACAGTCACTTATATTAATTCACATAATGGGGTTGTAGAATGCAAGAATAGGTTCTTGAAAGAGATGGGTAGTTGTATGATTCACTCCAAATCCCTATCACCACAGTACTGGGCCGAAGCTATCAATTGTGCTTGATATATTCAAAATAGGGTTCCTCATAAAGCTTTGAAAGGAATAACACCCTTTGAAGCTTGGCATAAAAGGAAACCTGATGTTGAGCACCTTAAAGTTTTTGGATCCCCAGCCATGGCCTACATTCTGAAGAAGAAATGCAAAGCTATGGAATGTCAGTCCAAGCCTTGCATCTTTGTAGGATATCTGGATGGTATTAAGGGATATCACCTTCTAGATCTTGTCACTCATGAGTTGCTCATCGAGAGAAGTGTCCATTTTTAGGAAATTTCTAGAGACTCAACACTTGACACTTCTTCTCCCTCATCAGATCTACTTCTTCATGATGATTCCTCATCAGATTCAAATTAGCCACAGTAGGTTCTTGAGCTAGAGTCATCTTCTTCTTTTTCGAGTTCACACAGTGAGGATAGTGATGCAGAGTCATCCACCTCTAATCAATCAGAGGATGAGGAGTTAGCACCTAACTTGCCCACTTTTGGGCCACTTTAGGTTAGGTAGACACTTGAGGTGCTGGCACTTGGGTAGGTGATCTTGTAGATGATAAATGTACTAGCAGGGATTTTCAGAGAGATCCACATGCCTTCTTTGCTATAGTTTTGGATCCATAGAATTTTTGAGAGGCATCGAGGGTACCTAAGTGGGATAATGCTATGGAGGAAGAATATTCTTCCTTAATCAAAAATCACACTTGGGATTTGACTTCACTTCCTAAGGGAAGAAAGATGGTTCAATGTAGGTGGATATATTGGACCAAGTTTGTAACAGATGGATCAGTCGATAAGTACAAGGCATGATTGGTCACCAAGGGTTTCTCATAGGTGGTAGGTATTGACTACTCAGAGACCTTTATACCCATTGCAAAGATGACTTCTATCTGACTCACCTTGGATATTGCCACAACACATGGTTGGGATGTGCATTAGATGGATGTGAAGAGTGCCTTTCTTCATGGAAACCTAGAGGAGGAGATCTACATATAGCATCCACCAAGATTTGTTCAGGATTCTTCCTTAGTATGAAGACTTAGGAAATCTTTCTATGGCCTCAAATAGGCCCCTCAATCTTGGTATGCCAAGATGGATTCCTTCCTTCTCACAGTGGGTTTCACTAGGTGCCATTCTGATCCTAATGTCTACTTCTTGTGGTAGGATGATTCGCTCTTGATTTTGGTTCTATATGTTGATGACCTTTTGATCACTAGGAGTTCTTCATCAGCTATTGCAGTGGTGAAGGCATCTTTAGGATAGATTTGACATGATAGACATGGGTTTATTACACTACTTCCTTGGCATCGAGATCTCATAGTCAAATTCAGGGATTTCTCTTGCACAGCTTAAGTATGCTCTCGACTTATTGGCTTGATTTCACATGGCTGATTGCAAGCCATCTCCGACTCCATTTCTATCAAGAGTCAAGCTTGAGGCTGATTGTTCTTCACCATTGGTTGATGCCACTCAATATCGACAACTTGTTGGTAGTCTCATCTACTTGACTCACACCAGGCCCAACATTTCATATACAATGGGACTTGTCTCCAGATTCATACAGGAACCCCATGAGCTACATTGGAAAGCAGCTAAGAGGATCTTGCATTACATACAGGGTTCACATATATATAGGATTCATTATAGATTTGGCATAGAGGTTGAGTTTGTTAGATATATAGATTCAAACTGGGCTGGCAATTCATAGACTCACAAGTCCACTTTTGGTTATAGTTTCTCTCTAGGTTTTGGTCCTATCAGTTGGTCTAGCAAGAAGCAGAATGCTATTGCTATATCATCGATAGAGGTAGAGTATAGGGGAGATATTAATGTAGCTACTGAGGTTATTTGGCTTCAAGGGATTCTTTCTGAGTTTGGCATTCCCATCATGCAGCCCACCATCATTTATTGTGACAACTAGATTACCATTCAGATTTGCAGGAATCCAGTTTAGCACTAGTGGACCAAGCACATAGAGATTCACATGCATTTCATTCAGGAGCTTATTCATAGTTAGGTCATTGACTTGAAATTTGTCCAGTCTTCAGATCAGGTTACAAACATCTTCACCAAACCTTTCATTGAGAGTAAGTTCATTCATCTACAAGCTCTTCTTGGGGTGCAGTCCACATCTGTAGAAACATCATCTTCAGAGGGGGCCTTTTAGCCTCTTCTTTTCTTTTATGTCTCTTTTTTGGGGGGATGTTTTTTCTTATGGGTTTTCTCCTTTTCTCTATCTTATGGGAGATTGCATTTGTACATGGGTACCTCATCAAGCCTAGTTATCGGGACCCATTTTTCTATTTCCACACTGCCCACCTAAGCTGCGCTTATGGGGGTTATTAGTGTAGGTTTTTATTTTTTCCCTATTTATTAATTAGGGAAATTGTATTTCTTGTGCATACATGGAGTTTTCCTACATTTGTGGGATAGGCTAGCTTATGTGGAAGTGTGTGTCATAGATGTGTCATAGGTGTCATAAGTAACTCCCTTGATGGGAGTTACTTCTCTATTCTTAGCACCTTGTCACCACCTTTCATGGAGGAGTTACATTCTATTCTTGGGGTGCCTTATCCACCTTTTGTGGAGGAGTTACATATGTACTCTCCTATTTGTATTCCTCACTTTGGCCATCTCATGATAATCAAATTTTAGTTTTCTCCATTTTGTCTTGTGTAATTTCTCTTATTGTGTTATTTTTAAATTTCTTTAGCATCTTGTGGTGTGCACTTGCTTCAACTTGTGTGATCACGTCTCCATTGCACTCACATTATCTAGATTCTGGCAACAACTTCGATACTCCTATTCTACTTACTAATGTAGTAGGTAAGAAGGCTAGTGAAAACAAATCCAAGGTATAGTGTTAAATAGTAGGGTGTCTTGAGTTTGGTGCTCCTATCCAATCTAGAAATAGAGTTTTTGGTTTTTTTTTTGATAGTCTTTCACCCTTGTATAACAATTTCTAGATCTTGAATCAGCCATTTTAACCAAGATTAAGCTAAGTTTGATTTCTCTACACTTCCTTATGGTTTTAGAAAAGATAAAATACATATGTATTTGCAAAAATTAGTAGGCTAATGAAGATACATTAATTACTAATTTACATTTACTCAAACCCTTTATTTGCTTAGGAATTAAACACCTAATTCCAATAAGAATAAAATAGATATCTAACATTATTCCCATAGCCAAGCCATAAGGAAGGATTCAAATTTGTACTAACTTCTATGACATCAATAAGGCATGCCATAAAGATGATTTTCCTCTCCCAAATATAGACATAATCATGGATTGAATATATTATAGGGATAGAATCAAATCAAAATTGTGCCTAAGGATCAACATAAAACAACCTTCATTACTCCATGAGGGACCTTCTATTACCAATTCATGCCCTTCAGTGTCAAGAATACAAGTTCTACTTATCAATGGACCATGACTATTATATTCCATGATATGATGCATGACATTATGGAACATTATGTTGGTGATATTTTAGGAAAGTCAAGACTCAGATCTGAGCACCATATGGTCCTATGTAGAATATTTGAATGGCTACAAGAATATGAATTCAGATTGAATCTAAAGAAATGTGTATTTTTTATTGCCTCAAGAAAGTTATTAGGGTTTATTGTATCTAAGAGAGGCATATAAGTAGACCTAGTTAAAGTTAAATCCATTATAAAAATGTCTCCACCTCACAATCTAAAGAAACTTAGGAGTCTTTAGGATAATTTATAAGCTATTAGGTGGTTCATCTCTCAACTCGTAGATAAATGCCACCCCTTCACCCATATCTTGAAGAAGAGGACCCATTTTAATTAAAACTCTTAATGTTAGTAGGCCTTCAATAATCTCAAGCAATATCTGATAAATCCACTTATGTTATCACCACCCATCATAGGAAGTCCAAAGCTCCTATATATCTCTTCCACAATTTGTGTAATAGGTTCTCTACTTGCGCAACACAATGATGAAAGAAAGGAGTAGGCAATTAATTATTTTAGTCATACTTCAATTTCATATGAGCTGAACTATACCCCCATTGAAAAAGGTTGTCTATAAGTTATCTTCCCTTCAAAAAACCTTTGACATTATATGTTAAATATTCAAGTTAAACTCATCACTAAATTTGATCCTCTCAAATATCTACTATCAAAGTTAGCTCTCACAGGATGAATGGCCAAGTGGATAATGTTTCTTAGTGAATTTGATATAGAATATGTCCATCAAAAGGCTATTAAAGGATAGGTCATTACAGATCAACTTGTAGAGGCACCTCTTGTGGTGACTAAAACTCTTGTTACATCCTTACTAGATGAGTACATAATGAATATTATGGAAATAATGGTTAGAAGCTATATTTTTATGGATCTTTTACCATGCATAAATCTAGAGCTGGTAATCCTATAGTAATCCCACATGGAGATCTCATTCCTAAGGATTTTCATCTTGATTTTACATGCACCAATAACACTTCTAAGTATGAGGCATTAATTATTGGTATTTAATTAGCCATCCAAGGGAATATCTAGCACCTACAAGTATTTGGTGTTTCACAACTAATAATCAAGTGAGTCAATGAAGAGTTCTAGACCAAAGATGACAAATTACCCCCTTAAGCAATTGATAGATTAGTTAAAGTAGCATTTTTAGTCTATTAAATTTGACAAAGTATCAAGGGGGAGTAATAAGGTATTTGATTCCATGACCACTATTGCATCTCTAATTGAACTTCCTAAAGATGTCCTTGAAGTAATTTTCTTGATTGAGCATTTGATCTTACTAGCCCATCAGTTTATGGCTCCTCTAAAACTTTATGCTATTTTTTATCCCAGTCTCCCCTAGTATCATGACATGTATCATTATCTCCATGATATCATCCTTCCACTAAACCTAAATCACCATCAATGTAAGTCCTTCATCCACTATACCTCCTATTACACTATCCTTGGCATCATGATCTATCAGATAGGTTATAGTAAGACCTTGTTGAGATGTCTGACTGTAAAATAAACTTCTCTTATGATTAAGGAGGTCCATGATGGTATTTATGGTGGCCATGTTAGTGGAATTGCCATAGATAACAATTTTTTTAGGATGAGATACTATTAGCCTACCATGGAATAGGATGCCTACCAATATGTATGAAAATGTGTAGCTTGAAAAAAATATGGTAATATTATCCATGCACCCACATAAGAATTACAACCTATTATGAGTCCATGTCCCTTCTCTATATGTAATCCATAAATTGTCACTTATTTTCATGTAAAAAATTTAACAATGGATCTTAATTTCTTATCAAATTTAATTATGCATTTAATAATGATTAATCAAAAAAATTAATCAAAATGCAAAAAAGAATGCACAAACAAAAATCAACTCACAACAAGCACATCTCCATAATGCACAAGATTTGATTATAGATTTTGGAAATGCCTATGTCTCCAGGTTTGCTTATAGTATGAACTGATCTAGTTTTATAAAAAGTGAGTATATGGCCTTCACTCATGATTGTCAAATGGATAATATAAGAATGGTTATAATTTTGTGATAGATCTGAAATCTTGAAAGCTCTGAATCATGAATAGATCTTCCAATCCTCTACTAACAATATAATCTTAGAATCCTATGGATTTTCTATCAAAAATATCAAATATAGACTTATAATATGGTATTACAAAAATCATCATAGGTATTTTAACACAATTGAAATCATCTTGGAGTCTAAGACAAATCCCTAGTTTACACTGAGAAGTGAAAATCTCTCCAAGTGTTTCAAAACTTGGATTACATGTAGATTTGTCTCTATATTGAATGTTACACAATACGATCTATTATTCACCTTGAAACATTATAAAGTGTATCAAAATACCTCAAATCCAGACATTCAGTAAATAGATGGAATCATCTCTAGCTCTGACTCTTGGCTTTTCAGCTCTTCAGCTCTTTGGCTCTCAGCTTTTCACCTCTCAGCTCTTTAACTCTCAAATATTTGACTCTTTGGATCTTTAGCTCTTAGATCTTTGGCTCTTTGGCTCTTGTCTCTTTGACTCTTTGTCTCTCTATCTCTTGGCTCTTTGGCTCTCTGGCTCTTGGCTCTTTGACTCTTCGGCTCTTAGCTCTTTAGCTCTTCCATGAGATCTCTGAAATGAAATCACTAAATTTTAATTCTAATTCCCAATGATTTCCAAATAACTCTTCACCTCTTTATATTCTTTTGGGAGGTCCACTTTTTTCTATTGGGATGATTATCCACAATCTTTTTAAAATAAATTTCATAATGATCCCATACCCAATTTTATGGTATTTTAAATTATCCATCGCAATTAAAAATATGGGGTGATAATTATTTTTCAATATATGATAGAAATATATTTATCCATAAATATTAAAGACTTGGGTTGAATCATATTGCCACGTCACTTTATTACCATGTCATTTTTACCATAACTTTGACTAGTTATAAATTACACATATAGAATTCATTTTTTGAACTATAAAATGAAATGAAAAGCTTGTAATGAGATATACACCATGGAACTAATTTTAAATTGTTCCATAATATTTATTTGTTGTAGTCTGACCATCTTTGACAAATGTTGACCAACTTTGACTAGCTACACAAAGAGCATATAAGCTCCCTTTTTTTGCATTTCACATACCATTGGAAAGGTCTTAATGGGCCCCACATGATGGTGCAAGTTTTAGTCTAATTTGGGGCCTTTTCCAAATTAACCTCTAGATCAATATGGGAACTAGATTTGATTGGAAAGATAAATCATATGTCATCTTATGGCCACAAATTTATTATTACAGCTATAAATTATTTTACCAATGGATAAAAGCTATGTTGCTTACCTACACCAAAGGTATACATATTTATAAATTCATTCTAAATCAAATCATTTTCCATTTTGGCATTCCTACCAACATCCAATCAGATAATGGCAAGTCCTTCAAAAATAAGGAAGTTGAGGCCCTATGTAAGTGTTACCACATCAATTAGCACTTCTCTACACCTTACTACCCCCAAGGGAATGAAGAGGCTAAATCTAAAAATAAGACTCTTATCAATATTCTCAAAAAATAGTTAATGACTTAGGAAGGAATTGGTATCTCTAATTATATCCTACACTTTAGTCTTATTAAACAAGTGTTTGAACACCCATTGGGGCCACTCTATATTCTTTGGTTTATAGAACAAAATCTATACTACCTATAGAAGTGAATCTCCCCTCCTTACATATCTCACTATGGGGCATCATCACTTATCATTATTTTAGACAAGAAAGGCTACAATAATCGGAGCTTCTAGATGAAAAGCAATAAAAGGCCCTAAATCACCTATAGGTATATAGAATAGATTAAAAGGCCAATATCACAAGAAGATCTAGTCCTAAGAGTTTGAGGTCAGTGATCTAGTCCTAAAAGAAAATTATAAAAATACCAATGCAAATAGGGATAATAAGGGAAATTTTGAAGCCAATTAACTCAGGCCTTATATAATAGTTTCCAAGTTTGAATCAAGAGCCTACCGATTAGCTACATTAGATGGTGAAAAACTCAAAGAGATAATGAATATAGTGAATCTAAAGCATTTATATACATGATGATGATGCCACCAATTGCTTACTTTTATAGCCTTATCAATGCTTAGTATATGTCTTTTTCCATGTAAATCTCATAACTATCCATTACTTATGCAAATGAATGAATGAAGTTATGATTTTTTATGTACATGTGTGTGTGTGTGTGTGTGTGTGTGTGTGTGTGTGTGTGTGTGTGTGTTATGTTATGAATTATTGATACTTTTTCCTTAATTGAATTATATTGTTGTGACTTTATCTAACAAGAATTCGAAGGGTCATGAAAGGTTACAAAATCTTTATAGTCCATATCTACTATAAGCTACCCATAGAAACTATAGGCATCACCTACAAGTTACTCATAGCTACTACAGAGTGCTTACAACAATTATAAGATTCACCTACAAGTTATTCATAGCCACTATAGAGTGCCTACAAAAACTTTAAGCTTTACCTATAGGTTGTTTGTAGCCACTACAGAGTGCCTATAGTAAATATAGATTTTACCTACAAGTTTCTTATAGCCACTACAAAATGCCTATAATAATTTTAGGATTCACCTTTAGGTTACTTGTAGCCATTATAGAATGCTTGAAGTAACTATAGGCTTCACATATAGGTTGCCTACAACCATTATATAATGCCGTAGTAATTGTAAGCATCACCTATAATTTGTCTATAGCCACTAAAAAGTTCCCATATAAATTATAGGCTTCACCTATAGGTATTCCAAAAACACTATGTAAAATAGAGCTACTGATTGATCAAATCTTAAAGACACATATAGCTATCATTGGGAACTGAATGGATGGCTGAAAATAATCATAGTTGTTGTATAGATTCTCTATATGAAAATAAATATTAGATGTGTTACCAAAGATGATAAAGATAAGGATAATGAGAAGAGACAAAAAGAAATAGAATAATAAAATAGTATACCTTGTCTCTAACCCAATCAAGCCTAAACCAGTAACTTCGGTTACTAACCACTTGAAGGTTGACTGGGGTAGTTTCTAAGTATTTGTATTTTTCCTAGTTTGGTATTTTTGGTTAAGAGTTAATAAATTACCTTCTATTTTTAATGGTAGAACCTAGATCAGATTAGGAGTTAGTTAATTTGAATAGATAATAGCAGAAGTATTAGAATTATAGCATCGCACTTTGAATATTGTAACTTTTTGTATCAATATTTAATTATTACAAAATTGAAAAATGAGAAGATTGATTTTTTAAGAAGTTTGTGAATTCTCTCAAATAAGGATCAAAACTTAGTTATGAATGAGAAAAGGCCCCCTCAAAAGGAGTTGCAATGAAGATCTTGACCCTCCTTAGCTTTAAGTGTGTTGTGTAAGTTGATTTTAATTAGTTAGATTATATATGTGTGATGCATATGTGATTCATAAGTGTGAAGTAATTCTGTAATTCTTTAATAGTAGTTTCATAGTATATATGTCTAGTGAATTCAACATAAATTCATTATAATGCAAATAGAAAATCAAGATGATTTTTGAATCAATAATGCATATAGTGTTGACATCCTTCAAAAGTGTACTCACCTTGAGTTGATAATTAATCTTAATCAAACTCAAAAATTTGATAATCACTAGGTAATTAGTTTGCATAACATTTTGGTGCCATTGCTAGGGAGGGTGTCAATTATTGTTTCTAAAAGCTATTATTGGTTTTCTAAATTGGTTAATTCAGTTTTATACCTAGTCAAACAAGTTGAGTGAGGACACTATGATGTCTTATGCCAAATGTCTAAGTTTCTGGACACATAGTTCCAACTGATCAAGTCGAGTGAGGGAACTATGGTGTCTTATGCTAGATGTCTAAATTTTTGGAATTAAATAGTGCATAACCTTGAATCCCTCTTTTCAATCTTTTAAATTACTTAGTTCATTTTTTTAGAATTTATTTCCTATAAGAGTGATTTGTTTTTTTATAAGGTGTGCTTTTAAATTTTTCTATTTTCTAGAATAATTTTCTTGCTTTCATTTCCTATTTTCTAGAATAATTTTTCTACTTTCATTTCTTAATTTCTAAGATAATATTCCAACTTTCAGTAGATAATCTTATTGCTTTCTAGAATTAAAATTTCAAATTTCAATTGTTTTGATTTTTTCACCCTTTATTTATGCATTTTTACTTATTCTGAAACAACCCCCTAGAACACACAAGTACAAAAAAAAACTAACCCTGTGTAGGAAGGGACAAGATAGATGAAGGAGTGGCATAACATTTATGTAGAGAGAAAGAGATTCTCGAGGGAGATTTATACCAAATAAGCCACAAGTTGTTTCTAGGAAAGAACCACAAATACCTACAACAACTAAAAATCATGTTGAAGAATATACCATAAGCTAAGAGGCTCTTGAAGAAGACAACACTAAAAACTAAAGGAGGTATCTTACAAAAAAAGAACTACTAGCTTTGAAAAAAGAAACAAAAGTAGAGGAAGTATTAGCTGAGATAGTAAGAAAAATTGAAGGAAAGGAATTGTAAAAACTAGATACTCCTGAAGGTAACATATTTACAACATTCTGGCAAGGCTTTCTTCATCATCAAAGAAAGCTCAGGAGAATATTTAGACCTTTCATTCAATAAAAAGGCTAAAGATCAACAAATAAACATCTACTATAATGCTAACCAAGGGATTGATATAGAATTTGAGGATGAGATCCTGAGTACCTTTATTATCCATATCACAAGAAATGCCATCATGAAAGGAGGAGTAGATGATAATAAGACTCCAGATAGTTAAATTTGAATTTCCTATTCTAGATGCAATGGCATAACATAAATGAAAAATATCTCATCCTCAACCTTGCCCAATTACAAAGGTACATTATTAGAAGACTCAAACACATTCTTATTCAAATTTGATATCCTCTATAGAATATATGATTATAGGTAGGATGCACAAAAATTAAAATTTTTCCATCCACTCTCGAAGACTCACCACTTCACTTGTTCATGGGACTGGGTAGTAACTTATTCCACACTTAGGAGGACATGAAAAAGAAATTTTTGACCAAGTATTAGGAATATGGAATAGGGAGAATTTATAGAAGAAATGACATCTTCAGGGTGATTTAATATGGGGATGAATCTTTTGAAGACTATGTTGAACAACTCATGTTTAGTGTACAAAAATTCAAGCAAAGTTCACTAAGAGAAGAACCTATAAAACTCACTTTCCTAAAAGGAGCCTGAGAATATTATCTAGAAGCCTCAAACCTAATGAGTGGGAGAGATATATCCTAGTTACCATTCATAAATATCAAAAAGAGAAGTAAGAATTATTCTATATTTTCCATAAACAAAGTCAGGGGCAATAAGCTTCCATTGGTAGCTAAAAATGGCCTATCAAAAACTGAAGTTAGTAACCTATTACAAGACAGGAACTAGGATATCATTAGTCATTTGGCCACCCAAGTGAATAGCTTACACTCTAGACAAAAGCAAGCAGCTTTGGATCAAGCTTTGACCATTTATTGTCCATACTGTAAAAATAAAAAGGTAGATTATAAATGTCATGAGGTTCAAGCTAAAGTAGCTCACATCATAGCTAAAGAACCAAAAATATTAGAACAACACACTGTAGGAAGATATGGTGACCAAGTTTTCTATGTTGTACAAAGAAAGTCATAGGTTCAACTACAATTTTATCAAGGCATGGGACAAAATTCACCTTTTGTAAATTCTACCTCATTTAATTCACAATTTGTAAATACTACTCCCAATTAGACTAGTCCTTGGATGAATGTTCTACCTCTTAATTCTAGTTGGTATCTACCTCAAAAAAGTTACCCCACCACCTCTTGGTAGCCTCCACAAAACATATGCCCACCTTGGATACAAGCTTGGAAACCACCTCAAGGCCCACCCTTTATAAACCAATGGCAACAGCCTTGAAGACTTAATCAACCATGGGAAAAATCTCCAAGAGGATTCCCTCCTTAACAAAAACAATAACCTATTGCTCTCATGTCTAATACACAAGCTGCACCCAAGCTTAACCAACTACCTTCCCAACCTATATAGAATCCTACAAATAAGCTAGTGCAATCCACATTCAATACTGACCCTGTTTAGTACTTGGCATACATAGTAAACATCAATGAAGTTCACCTCCATTCAGGGAAAGCTCTATCACCCCCAACATCATCCATAATAAGAGATTTAGATCATGAAACCCTAGAAAAACATGCTAACCCACCTCCATCACCTCAAAAATTCTCTTAACTAGCAAATAAAGCTATTGATGAAACATCCCCACCATTTTTAGAACATATCATCTTTCAATGCCATACAATTAAACCTAAGTTTGATTTCATGAGATAACTCAATAATATTTGTGTCAAAATCCCTCTATTCTAGGCCATCAAGGATGTACCCATATATTCCAATGTTATTAGAGACCTCTGTTTATGAGAATAGGAAGGAATAAAAAAGATCCCAATATTGTTCATGTGATTGGCTAACTAGTAGACATCATGCTAGAGACTACCCTACCAAAGAAATATTTAGATCTAGGATGCCTAGCAATAACAATCCAGATTCATGACCAGTAGTTGTCTAACACATTGATAGACCTAGGGACTATAATAAATGTAATGACAACTAAAACTATGTACAAAATATAGCTAAATAATATTCATCCCACATCTACAATGCTTTAAATGGCTTATAAGTCTACATTCAAACCAAAAAGAATCATTGAAGACCTTGTCATTATTGTAGATTCTTGGGAGTATCCTACGAATTTCATTGTGCTATAGACTAAGTCATATTTGGGTGGATATCTCTTATCTTAGGATGTCCTTGTCTTGTCACAGCTAACACCTTCATCAGTTGTAGATCCAGTAACATGATGATCTCCAATGGCAACCACACTAAGAAGTTGGTCCTTTAGTTCCCATCATATCTAGTTTTTACACCCCAAGCATTCATTGTGGGCTAAAGAAGATGAGGCAAATAAACCTCCATTAATTCTTGTATTAACCATAGATCATACATGTACATTGGTTGATCAGGAAGAATATACCATTCTCTCTAATTTTCTTTAGCATAATTATCAAACTCCTATAGATCTCAACCACTTGCAATGTGTTGAGTGCCCATTTTCTAGCTTTTAAGAATTGGATAATTCTGATGCACTCATACAAAAAATATTATACCATATGTTGCCTCATAGCTACAACCAAAATAGATCCATTAGCAATATATAAATAATGAAAGAACTCTCATAACAAATTGAAATCTCTCTAGGAAAAAAAATTGCTTATCAATAGTAAGTTGAAGTTAAATGAGGAAAAATGCCTAGTAAGTATGTTGCATGTAAATCAACATTATTCTACATGAGATTATAAGGATATGCAAGAAATAAGCCCAGAAACATGCACACATCATATCTATAATAAATAAGAGTGTCAATCAATCAAACAACCACAATGTAGGATGAATCCAATTCTTTGAGAAATAGTCATAGTGAAATTACAAAAACTCTTCACTTCTAGATTTATATATCCCATATTAGATAGTGAATGGGTTTCACCATTGGTAATTGTACCAAACAAAAATGAAGAATGATGTGTATGCATAAATTATAGGGAACTCAACATAGCAACCAGAAAGGATCACTTTCCTCTACCCTTCATTAATCAAGTGTTGGACACACTAGCAGGGAAGAAATATTTTTCCTTTTTGGATGGCTTTAGTGGTTACAACCAGATTAGAATTACTCTTGAGGATTAGGAAAATACCACCTATACTTTTCCTTTGGTTACTTATGCTTATTCTATATTACCCTTTGGGCTATGTAGTGATCCTATAACATTCTATAGGGTTTTCTTAAGTATTTTTGTAGATATGGCTAATGAATGTGTATAAATCTATATGGATGACTTCACTATCTATGGAGAAATATTTGATGAGTGCCTCAAAACATTGGAAAAAGTGCTATAATGCTATTAGGAGTAGAATCTATCTCTCAACCACTATAAATGCTACATGCTTATGATAGAAGGTATTATCTTAGGCCATCACATATCTACTAAAATAATTAATGTTGACCTTATAAAAATCAACATCATCAAAAACCTACCTTTTACTCAAAAACAAAAAATTGTTAGGAGTATTTTGGGACATGTTAGTTACTAAAAGAGATTCATCAACAATTTTAGAAAGTAACAACACCATTATTCACCCTTCTGACTAAAGATGTTGAATTTATCTAGACTCCTACTTGTGATATAACCTTTAAACAATTGAAGGAATTATTAACCACCACCCCTGTTCTATGTGTAACTGATTAGAATTTTTCCTTCCATATTCACATAGATGCTTTAGATACTACCATAGGAGATATGCTCAACCAAAAATAAGAAGCATTAAATTATGCCATATATTTTGTAAGCAAGAACCTACAGGTAGTAAAATTAAATTACATAGTTACTAAAAAAGAGTTCTTGGTGGTAGTTTATGAAATCAACAAGTTCTATCACTAAATTATAGGGTATCAATTTTTTGTTCATATAGACCATGCATCCATTTAGTAACTTATAAAAAAATTAGTTGTTCCAACTAGAGTGATAATATAGTTGCTCATATTACAAGAATTTGATATCACCATTGTAGATAATCCTGGTCAGGACAATGTGGTGGTTGACTTTTTATCATGCCTGTAATGCCCTGAAGAAGATATCATTGTGTATGACTCATTTCTAGATGAGAACCTATTCTCTCTCACCCTTACCACACCTTTTTATGATAATATTGATAACTACCTTGTAATAGGGCTACTTCCACAACACTTCCTCCCTAAACAAAGGATAGCTTTGATTTATAAAAGTGCTAGATATTTATGGCTATTTAGATTTATTTTCTAGAGTAGGCTTGAATCCATCCTCAAAAGATTTATCAAATAAGATGAAGTTCTAGATATCCTCAAAGCTTATCATGATGAACCTTATGGTGTCCACTTTATATCCAAGCGTACAATAGTCAAAATTTTGAATATAGGATACTATTGGCCCTCACTCCATAAAGATGCAATAAGATATACTACTCATTATGACAAATGTCAGCATATGGAGAGCCTCACACATTTATATGAAATGCCTTTACAACCCTAGATGGTGCTTAAACCATTCAAAAATTAGGGCTTAGACTTTATAGGACCTTTTGATCCAAAATCCAATAACAAAGAGTACATCCTTGTCTGTACTAACTATGTCACTAAATGGGTGGAAGTAAAGGCTCTTACACATGTAGGGATGAGAAGCTATCAAATTTCCTCTATGAATAAATATTCACAAGATATGGTGTGCCACAATAAATAGTCACTAATTAAGGACCCAATACACTGCTAATCTAATTATTGCCTTAGTTTAACAATATGAGATCAGACATAAAGAATCAAATCCATATCATCTACAATCCAATGGGTAGGTAGAAGTCACCAATAGGGAATTATAAAATATTTTGACAAAGACTGTTAGTCTATCTCATAAGGATTGGGAGGCTAGGCTTATTAAAGCTATGTGGGCTTACTGAATCACATGGAAGACCACTACAAGATTCACTCCATATAAGTTGGTCTATGGAAAGAAACTTTCCTTGACAATTAAATTTGAGCACAAGACCTTATGGAGAGCACTAGAACTTGGGATCAATATATCTAAAGTCCAAAATGAAAGGATTATAAAATTTAATGCCTTAGATGAATATAGACAATAGGCATTACATAATATAGAGCCTATATAGAAATAGTGGATTGGATGGCACGATAGGTACAGTAAGACCAAGTAGTTCAATACAAGAGATTGGGCCCTTCTTTTTTATTCTAAATATAAGGATCACAAGGGAAAGATATAGACTAGATGGCTTGGTATTTTTCAGATTGAGAATGTTTATGACAATGGCATAGTGAAACTCCAAACCATTGATCCAATAACATTTTTTTTATTAATCAATGGCCATAGACTCAAGTTGTATAAAAAGTCACTCACTCAAGAAGAGTTTACCAATCACATACACCAAAAATTATAAGATGGATATAATGATGTACTAGATAGGCATGTTGTCTCATTAGATAAAGGGATCACAAATCCAAACTCAGATGAAGAAGGGGAGGAAGACATCCTTACCCTCTTCTGGTATGATGAATGAGACCTTCACCTAGTATTTGACTAGTCACCCTTCTAGATGACTTGGTAAGGATCTTGAATAAACATTCTACTACAAATAATATTTAGAGTCAAAGAAAAGAAAAAGAAGAAAAACCCAATAATTAAAATCCATTCTTTGGGCATTCTTGGAAACTCCTAAGTAGAAAACTAGCCTGCTAACTACCTAGATCTATAAAATAGGCCTAAGTAAAAAACCAACTTGATGGAAATTTAGGGGTAAATAAAAAGTGAGAAAGAAAGTAGAGAAATGACAATCATTCAGAGCATAACTATTCATGTCACCATGATTTTTTTGTAGTTGCTATAGGCACCTTTTCCACTGAAGGTTTTACTCTAATTGCTATAGGCAATTTTTTAGCTACTACAGGCACCTTATACATAGTTGGGCATCACTTTATAGCTTGTTACAAGCTTCACCTATAAATATTATAAGTACCTTATCATGCCCATTCTCAACTTTCTACAAAGCATGTAGAATAGATCTTCCTACAACTCTCACCTATGGATTGGCTATTGGATTTTGGGCACTACATGAAAGTCATTAGATAACCTTGTGGAAGAATGAAGGAAGATTATAGTATCAAATGTCATATATATTACTTAGAACTACCCCTGAATACTAAACTATAGAGACACAATAAAGCATAGACCTTCCCTCTCTATTTGGAAGTGTTACAGATCAGAATTTATGCCTATAGGGACACCCATGATTCATATTCAATTTTTGGTCATTTCATAGAGATCATTTCACTATGTTGACCAATGAGATGTTAGATTTCTTTGGCACACAAGTCCCATGTTTTAAGACCCTGTTGATTACTACAACCAAGTCTACCAAGCATAGAACTTGTAGGGTATAAGCAACATCAAGATAATTATCAATAAATTTATGTAGAAGAAGGTCACTAAGAAACAACACCCTCAGATACCCACTTTTAGTATCATCCATCTCATCACTTGGATCACCTAGCTTTTTAATAATCACCTTATGGTAGGAAAACAATCATCTCTCATCCAAGTCTTAGACCCTTGTTCCTTTTCCATGCAGGCTATCATACATCACATGCAAATGAACTATAGGCATCATCAATGCCTAACCATCAGTGATCTCCTAATCACTCAATAAGGGGTCTACTTTAGTCCAATTACAACTTCCATCCCAATCATTACATCCCATCAATCATTCACATACAAACACTTGTATGCTAATACACATGCAACTCCTTAATGTCACCTCAGGAACATCGTTAATAAATAGGTGTGTCATATATTTAATCATTAAAAAAGTCTTCATTATTTTAATAAAGTATGTATGATATTAATAAGTATATCAAATTATTAATTACATCATTCATTTAATGTCTATCACATCACCTCTAAACCTCTAATTATACTCCAAATAATGACCCAGTCTTATCCCTTTCTTCTTATTCACTCCACATCACTTGACGACATGTGACAACTCATGTAGGGGGTGATGTTATGGGTTATAACCCCACATTCTATGGGAACACTATGTATGTAAATTAGATGAAATTATTTACAACATACAACCTCACATTTGCCATTGTTAAATAAAATCCTGCTTTGCTAAAGTACATTTCCATAGGCTAAACAGAGTGTGTTTATATTTATTAATTGAAAGGACTGATGGAGAAGCTAAAATGAGAGGGTTACTTGTGAGGAGAGAACCCATAAATCATAGGAAACATTAGGGAGACCAAGCCAATTGGGATATCTTCTATAGAGTTGGTTAGACCATCTATTTCAAAAAGTTACAACATTTATCAGAGCCTCTTTCTATGAATTTGTAGGTTCCTTTGATAGAAACCAAGCCATTTTATATGGCATTACATTTATAGTCACTGAAAACTCAGTGAGCCAAGCAACTAGGCTACCAAGTATGGGAGAAAAGTTGCAAGACAAACCCAATGACCAAGAAGCTAGATTGTAGTTTTGTCAGGCAAATGAAAGACAGGTATTAAAGAAAGGAGGTGTGGAGAGACTTAGCTTACCTATATCATAGTGAGAGATAACATCATACATCATTAGGTACATGACTTATGAAGGAAGGTATTCTCTCATTTATACTCTTTAGTTTAAGTTTTTAAATTACTTAAGGCATAACAGAGCCATTAGTATTCCAAATTTATTATGGAATAATTTGAAAATATTGTCCAAAGAGTATCAGAAGTGTATTGAAACAACCCTATCCCATCACTTCCTAATATGGCTAATAACTAAATAAGGATTAAACTTTATCAGACCTGACCTAAGTTGGGAATAATTTTTAGCTTTCAAAAATAATGAACCTCAGCAAGAAAAGGCCATTGATGAGAATTAATCCCTTGAGGATTAGGCCTAATAAATTGTAAAAGAAGATGTTGGGGGCACTAGTGCTAGTAGCCAGTCCATAGCTACTAAGGGTCCATTTGAGACTTCTACGTTTAAGAAAAAGAGAAGGAAACTAGCCTTACCTCCTTCTGACATAGAGGACAAAAGCACATAATAGCATATTCCTTCTCCCATTATTTCATCACCATAGATTGATTCCTCCACATTATCTCCTTCTAGATAAGAAAAAGTTCTCTTGTCAACTACTACACAAGATAAACAAATTCCATCAGTCACCCCTCTTAAAAGGAAAATGAAAACCAAAGGGAAGAAACCCATGGTATGAAAAAGAAGGATTCCTAGGAGATCTCAAAGAGTGAAAAAACAAAATACCACTACAAATTCCCTAACCATAGATATCATTGATGATGAAAAACTAAAGGATCCTAGGGTTAGGAATAGCTCTGATGTGTTTGAAATGGAAGAATGGTCTACTAATGAGGAATATACTAAGGTAGAAGAAGAAGAAAAATCACCTCCACCATCTAGATTCATTAAGGAGGACATTGATCTCCTTAGAAACATTAGGTATACAGAAGAGGAATTGAGAATGATAGAGCAACATGTAGTAAAAGAGGAATTTGGTGAAGAAGAAATTATTGACAAAGGAGTAAAATAAGAAATAATTCCTCATACCTAGGAGTTATACATAATGAAACAAGATTTTAAGGAAATATATAGACTAAGAAATGAGATGATATAACTAAAAAGAAAGAGAAGCATTGAAACACTTCTGGGGGTAACATAGTTTGTAGAGCCTTTTATGGATAGAGGAATAGTATTGGAGGAACCTACAATAAATTCCCTGGAGGAACCTATAGCATCCTCATTTACCTTGGCCATAAAAGTACCTATAGTAGATTATGCTCTATCTTTGGTACCCTTCTATCATAGATTTCCTCTTCCATTGATCACTACACCAACATCTATAGTAGAAGAGTTTATTGATGTGGATTTCTTAGCCACTATGACAGTGGAGACTAATGATCTTTTGATTTTTATAAAGGTAAAACATAGTAATAATGAAGCATACCACAAAGAATTAGTGTAGATATTTAAGGTGTATGTTGAATCAAAAGAACAACATGATGAATTATAAGAAAATTTGGAATTTTCTAAATTTAGGATCAAATATTTGAAAGAAAAGATTGGTAAAATGCATGAAAATACTAAACTATTGATGGAATGTAGACCACCTTCTAGGGTGTATGTTATGTACTTGGAAGAAAGATGGCTTAAATTCAGGTATGATAATATTTATAATGATCAATCTTACATAGTTTTTGACCCAAAATCTTTATTTGAATAATATAGACATGATTATCCTGATCTCCAAGCTCAGCTAAGTGAGTTTTACATCCACCAATATGTTGTACCCAGTGATATAGAATGGAATCCAAACATCTATTTGGGGGATGTCCTAAATGCATTTTCTTCATATGTTCTAAATGAAATAGGAAGAAGGAAAAAAATGGAAGAATATCAAACAAAATAAAAATAAGTTACCTTGATGAGTCAAAGTGAATCAAGAGATCCAAATGTTGTAATAGACGAATGGATATCCTTTATGAATGTAGACACTCCATAGGAATGGGTTTTCAGAAAGTAGGTAGAAGTCTAGAACCACTATTTGAATCTTATGGAAGGAGATGGAAAGCAATTTTTTGTTGCTTTCTCTCATAGATGGGCAAAAATTTAAGATTACTTAAAAATAAAGGAACCTTACTCCCCTCAAAACCTTAGGGAGGCCATCCATAGAGTATACTTGTATATTGAACTTATCAAGAAATAGAGAATACAACGGTTGGAATTGATGTTTTAACCCCCTTTATTTTGGTTCCTAATTCCTAACTGGGAATGAAATGTTCTATCTGACAAAGAGGTAGAGAAGAAAAGATGGGAACAAATTGAGAATGCTAAAATTCTTTACATCCTTGAAGAGTCAGGTTGCCCTAAACCCTTAGTCTTTAGAAATTTTTGTGGTTTTAGAATGCAACCAAGGCTTGCTTAAGGTCAAGCAAGAGGCTAATTAAGGGGGAGTGATGATGCCACCAATTGATTAATTTTATATCCTCATCCATGTTTAGCATATGTATTTTTCCATGTATATCCCATAACTATCTATGACTTATGCAAATGAATGAATGAAGTTGTCATTTTGTATGTACATTGATGTGTGTGTGTGTGTGTGTGTGTGTGTGTGTGTGTGTGTGTGTGTGTGTGTGTGTGTGTGTGTGTGTGTGTGTGTGTGTGTGTGTGTGTGTGTTATGAATTATTGATGTTTTTTTCTTGATTAAATTATATTAGTGTGACTTTATCTAACAAGCATTTATAGGGTCATGAAAGGCTATAGAATCTTGCTTGGCCATAACTACTACAAAATGCTTGTAACAACTATAGGATTCACCTACAAGTTGCAAAGTATGTACAATAACTATAGGCTTCACCTCTACATTGCCCATAGCCACTATAGAGTGCCCATGGAAACTTTAGGCTTCACCTATAGGTTAGTTTTAGGCACTATAGAGTACCTATCACAACTAAAGGCTTCACCTATAGGTTGCCTATAGCCACTATATAATGCCCACAACAATTGTAGGATTTATCTATAAGCTACCTGCAACCACTATAAAATTCCTAAAATAACTATTGGCTTCACATATAGGTTGCCTATAGCCACTACAAAGTGCTCATAGAAATTGTAGGCTTTACCTAAAAGTTTCCCATAGCCACTATATAAAATACATCTATTGATTGACTAGATATTAAATACACATCCAATTATCATTAGGAACTAAATGGATGGTTGGAAAGAATCATAGTTATTGTATGGATTCCCTACATGCAAACAAATATTGGATGTGATACCAAAGATGATAAAGGCAAGGATAATGAGAACATAATAAATAAATAAAAAAATGAAACAATATACCTTGTCTCTAACCCAATCAAGCCTAAAATAAGTAACTTCTATTACTAACGACTTGAAGGTTGACTAGGGTAGTTTATAAGTATTTATATTTTTCTTAGTTTGGTGTTTTTGGTTAAGAGTTAGTAAACTACCTTCTGTATTTAATGGCATAACCTAGATTAGATTAGGAGTTACTTAATTTGAATAGATAATAGTATAAGTATTAGAATTACAACATTACACTCTGAATATTGTAACTTTATGTAGCAATCTTGAATTGTTACAAAATTGAGTAATGAGAAAATTGATTTTGTGAAAAGTTTGTGAATTCTCTCAAAGAAGGATTGGAACTCAGTTATGAATGAGGAAGGACCCCCTCAGAAGGAGTTGCAGTGAAGACCTTGACCCTATTTAGATTCAAGTGTGTTGTGTAAGTTGATTTTAATTAGATTGATTATATAAGTGTGATGCATGTGTGATTCATAAGTGTGAAGTAATTCAATAATTCTATCATACTAGTTTCATATTATATTTGTCTAGTGAATTCAACATAAATTCATTGGTCTATAACTAGAAAAGTACGATGAATTTTGAATCAATAATTCATATATAGTGTTGGCATCCTTGAAAAACATACTCACCCTAGGTTTATAATTAATGTTAATTAGACTCAAGAATCTATCAATCACTAAGTAACTAGTCTACACAACACATAATAAGGCTTAAATTTACCTCCATCTATGGGTCCCCACTCTTGGGTTCATATTCATTTCTATTCCACACTTTTCTTCTCATTCCACTTCATTCTCCCATCCCTACCCCTGGTCTTAAAAAATGGAAATCCGTTACAGGTTTATACATTAGTAAGAGACAAATGATTTAAACTAGATAAAATTCATTGCTTGTCATGTAATGGGGATGTTGTTTAAAGTGTCTTCTAGATTCAATTTATCCATTTTCACATATATACTCCATCTCATCACATCCTCTACATAACCCCATTGCATTCTCTTTGAAAATTATGTCTCCTCTTAGCCTCAAGATAATCCTATTCTCATTTATCTTTTGTTGCCTCTAAGCCATTGTCTACTTGTTCCCACTAACCTTATCATTATGGAAGGGTTAAAAATAGGTATTTACTTTGGGGTCTAGCATACACTATGCCACTGAATATTGATCAATTATCCTAAGCCCCATATATAGTTACTTTTTCTTTGCTTGGATATTTGTTTTAATCCAAAAAAATTTGGGCATAATATACCCCATGTACATACCCCTTGTTGTCACCTAGAAAATTACCCATACTCATCCTATTTCCATAATCTGATATTATCACCTATATATCTATTTTGATTGATATCTTTAGGTTATTTTGTTTGCATCTTATGTATATATGAATGTGTGTATGTTTTAGACATGTATGATTATTTTACTAATCATTTAGTCTTATATATATATATATATATATATATATATATATATATATAAATTAGGTTTGGTTATCTTATATTTTAATGGGAATAAGGATGGCTTAAGAGACTCTTTAACCTTATTTTGGGCAAAAATCACTTCAAAAATAGATTTCTCCCATGCATTGGGTATTTAATGTGTCTTTAAATTCTATGATGTCATTGACACACTTTTTATTTACCAGTGTAATATTAAAATGGACTGCATACATTATTAATGGCTTCAAAAATTTCCACCCATCCCATTCCCCCCAACCCTATCATCATCGAGTTTAAACGTAATCATAACATCACTACTCCACCTCCTTGGTTTAGGAGGATTATTACCCCAACCCAATTTGTGAGACATGACAATTAAACATGGGTTAATATTTATTTTTCACATTGATTCACATTTTATTCCATTTTTCCATTTCAAATCAATATATCTCATTAAAATTACATCATTTTACATCCATAAAAATCCATTTCATAAGTTAATATATCATCCACAAATCCTCAAACATCATCATATAAATATCCATCCATCTAATCTATCATATTGTTAATAAATATCTAACATCCATCTAAATATGCCCATAAACATATAAATCATCATCTATCTACCATAAATATCACATAATTTTTAATCACATGTATACATCAATATCTAAATACCCACATCATATCATAACCATGCCATCTAAAATAATGCAAAAATACACATATAAAACATCACATCTTATAACATTATACCAATGATCCAATATATCTATCTAATCCATCTAATCCCTAAATGCATCTATCTCATCACATCATATAACCATACACATGTCCATAATCAATGTATATCACAAAACCACCATCATGCATAAGCATCATTGTCTAGCACATCATATCACCTCAAAAATCCCATCATATATAAAAATGTCCCCATGGAGTTCATGTCATAATATATGTACAATATAAGGGCCCCAAGGGCATCAATGTGATAGAGTAACAAAATCCATATATATATAAAGTCGCATATAGTCTCATCTAAGCTCCTGGTGGTCTGTTGGGGTGTTGGTGTACTAATTATGATGAGCTAGCTTTGAATGTAGGGGCATGCTACTCAACTAACACTGTTGTATTATTTAATTCCATGTAATACTATGCCTCTCAAGTTAACTGCATAATGTTATGCATAACCCCATCCATCCCCCTTACTATTATGGTTGTGTCTACCTCCACCTTATCCCTCCTGGCCACATGTACCTTTCTTATCGGATCTCTTATATGAATCTACATTTGACTAATCTGAGCCTATATCCTATCAATCTATGTGTCCCAATTATGAATCTATCTTTGTAACATCATTATCTAATCTTGTAAGGTAGTAACCTGGCCTTGTAACCTAGAAACATATCCCTATGCTTGGGATAGCTCCCCATCATGTCCTTATAATCCCTACAATATTCGTAAGTCACACCTGTATCTCTAACCTAATACATGCTAATAATGATCTATTATCCTCTATTAATGGCAACCAAGATGGTCTTGTATTATCCCCACTCCCACTAGTTCTAGCTTGTGTCCCAGTCACTCCAACCTATGTACTACCCCCCTAACTTGGGTCCCACTTCCTCCAGCCTAAGTCATTATAGCTAGGTAACCACCATCACCCCCATCTACATCCATGGCATCTAGCCCTCATTATCTATCTTGGGCATATTTCACTAGGACTTGTGCCCTCTTCCATCTCCACAACTTCACCTACACCTACAAAACCCTCCTAACCACTCCCCTCCATACCATAACCCTACATTTGAGTAACCTCACTAGTACCCTCTAAGTCCACCATATGGTATACAATGTTATTACCCATGGCTGAGGTACCAAAGTCTAGAAATACCATAAAATCAAGGCAAGGCTATCATAATTTATGTATGCTAAAGCTATATCCACTTCCCTACCCCACTATGGCCTCTCTTAGTCACTCTATGTAAATAAATGTTCCTCACTTGTCACATCTTATACGAGCCTAAAATATCTCTACACATGGTTAGGTTTGTATCACTCTATAATAAAGTCTCTATAGCCTATCAAGTAATACACTATCAACATATATTGAGTCACCTCAATTGCATCCTCCCAACCAAATTGAATCCCCATGTAGGGCATCCATGTGATATGCTCTGGCTACAAACTATCAAAATCCTATCTATAGAATTTCATCTCTCTAGCATGACCCATCTGCATACCTAGTAAAATATACCATCTAAAGACAATAAGCTTATGAGGCTCTCTATTTTCTTGAGTACTTAATGGCCATTAGATCATTATATGATCCAAATTCCAAGTATGTAGTAATATTGATGGACTTAGGTGCATAGATCCCCTATAAGCCCCCAAGTGTAACTCCTGATATAAATGAGCCAATATTACTACCCTCCATGCAAAAACCCTAAAATATAGCATCATAGTAGTAACCACATCCCCAAGTCACAGATGAAACCATTAACTACTCTTATTCAACATAAGTATACTAGTCATAAGAGACATCACTACTAGTGTCAACCATCAATAACACCCTCCCAAAGACATATACCAATGTCTACCCACCAATCCCACATACTAATTCATAATCTCCCTAATCTAATCTCCTTGTATCTACTGGTGATAATTCCCATAGCAAGGACACATGCCAGGGAGGGCTTGAAAGGCTATAATGAAGGCCATATGATTTTATTAATGGTAATAATCAACTTTATATGAAATATGTAGCTAAAAATGATATAATAAGATTGAGTGATATCATCTAGGACAAGACAAGGATTGGGGGTTAATAATGGCTAAGCTATCTTAGGCACAAAATTATGGCCAAGTGTTGCCTACATAGTAGTATAATACCTCAGGCCAATATAGTTCTAACTTGGGATTAGGTTAAATGATGGGGAAATGGAAAATCCATGCCCCAAATGATTGAGGGATTATAATTTATTATTTATTAGGGTAATGGAGTAAGTTGATGGGAGTTGGGTGTGACAGGATAAGAGAATATAGGTGTAAGGGGTTAAGGATGGGATAGGGGGAGTAAAATAAGGAGGGTCAAATAGGACAAAAGATTGAAAAAGGGCTCACTTTGAATTTTTAACCTTGGTGAAAACTTTCTCTAAGTTAAAAACATAGATTGGATCTCATGAGCTTCACACCATGGTGAGAGAGTCTGGGAGTTCCATAGGCCCAAAGATGTTGGACCACCAGTATGTTTCTTGCCCCTAATCTAGTGATTTGTTGATTTTTTGAATTTTTTCCTATTAGTTAGATATAAAGTGCCATGGGTATAATACCATAACTGAGGGCAACGCCCTTAGTCATGTTATTGCACTCATGACTAGTGATATTATTTAACAAGTTATGGTCTTGAACTATCACAAATATATAATTAAGGTATCTCAATAACACAAGTATTGACTTATGATATCATAATACCACAAGTTAGTGATCGACAATTTTTCATAACTATGATATATTATTGTATATAAGTTGATGGAGATGTTAAAATGTGGCACACATCCCCCTTAGTAGTTATATGGGTCCAATATATTAGTAATGGAGTAACTTATGGAATTAGTGCATTGGGTAATGCTCATCCTACATTGGGATTAGGAGGTTACCCATCCATTAGAGGTTTATATAAAGGAGATGATTATCATTGTAAAGATATCAAGTAAGCATTGAGTCTTTTATTGTAAGAGGATATTAGAGGTTGTCCCCTCGAAGAGACATCATCCCTAGGTACATAGCATATTAGATTTGTGGTTATGCAAAAATATGATACTTGATTAGTGATAACATCAAGGTCATGGTAAGGAAAAATTCATAAGTTATGATATTATCATGGGTGGCCTATGTGTCCTTGCTATGGGAATTATCTCCTTATATCTATGCTTGGGGAATCTCAATTATAGATACATTATTAATTGGGGAATCCCAACCTCGAATCATAATTTTGGTTTTATCCCACCCTTGAGACTTCTATTTAAGTTCCCATCAGGGTCAGATCTCCCCACATTCTCCCTTGATAAGTCATCATACCCACTAACATCATCTAACACAATTTTCATACATGACTTTGGTTTTATTTTTAAATACCATTACTACTTCCATCCTTTCCACTCACAATTCCCTTTCAAATAGGGGCAAAATATATACACCTAAATCCACTCACCTTGATAATTCTACTAAAATTCTACAAATTTAACCTATAACTATATTTCCTAGCCAATTAACTAATATATTATTTCATATTCCCCACATCCCAAAAACCTTATTCTACCCTTGAAACCAATCAATCACCCTCATTAATCTACTAACTAGGCCTACTTACCTACTAACCTACCCATTAATCCACTTGCCAATTTAAAAATACATTTTATTCACCTGCCCATAAACCACCTTACTGAACTAGCCATTCCTACACCCCTACTCCCTAATGGAGATTATATAATTGGATAATTCTAGAACATCTTTTAATTTAACCCCATTTCCTCTAAATTTATTTATTCTATAGGTTTCTAAGGAATTGAAAATTCCTTGGCCATTGATCTTAATGGCAAAAAATTAAGTTTGAGCTATTGATTTTCTCTCCCATGGCTTATATAAACAAGACAATTCCTCCATGAAAACTAAATTATAAATCATTGATAGCATGCTTACAAACATTATTTCATCCTCATAGCCTTGTCAAAACCATCATCAAGCCATCAAGAATCCATTGAGGACATTAACAAGCATAATCAAGAAATCCAACAATCCACATGTTTTGCACTCAAATCAGTTTAACAATCTTGAAGGGGAGCTATAAGAAGTAAAATGATGGTAAGTAATCTCATTTCAAGCATCTAATTATCTCTTTATCCTCTTTTTTTGATGTTGTTTGCATTTTGGGTTTTTATTGCTAAAAATAATAATATAGAAAGAATCCAAAATTCACACTACAATACAGTTACATCATGATTCTTAGTTCCTTGTGTGTTGTGTTCTGGGTAATATATTCCCTTTTGAATTTGTACCATGTTTATAACTTTATCTACTCTCAAAAAATAATATCAATTTTTATTATTATTTATAGTTATGATAATCTGAAATAGTTAATTGTAACCATCTATAATTATCATAAAATGTGTTTGTGTATGTTATGGTTTTATCTATTATTGTCCATATCATACAAGTTATCTCCCCATTACTAATTTTTTTATGGATGTTCTAGTAACCTCTACTAACAATGGTGTGGTGAGAATGGACCTCTTTTATTGAAATATGTTTAGATGGATAATAGGACAAAGATGTAGAGATATGGTTAGATGATAGAATCCATAATTTTAGAAAAAAAAAATAGGGAAGAGTGTGAAATAAGTTATTAGAGAGCATATATATGGATAAATATATGAAATTTTATTGTGTGAGTTACCTAGACTACTAGCTACATGGTTGTCTAGTTTGGAATATTATTATATTCAATCAAGAAGGATAGAACTTATAGTTTAGATGGAAGATAAACTAGATATCTTATGAATTTTGGATACTAATTGGACTTATGTGATAGATCAGTGGATGTAAACTATCGTTAACAATTATATTATGTAATTTTTTGTTCAAGGATATATATATTTTAAAGTTGTGTAAGACTTATTTGTGAGAGGTATCAGAGGGAACTTTTTTCAACAAATATCTACTCTTATTAAGATGTTGGTTATGGAAAAGACCATAGCACCTACCCCTACTAACATGGAGTAGTTTCTTGTGGCATAAGGTGGTTTTGTGACGTAAAAGTGGATGATGAATAACTAATCATAGGAGTTTGAATTTGAACCTAAACCTAGAATATAGACATTGCACAAACATAGAATGAAAATAATATATTGGGATCGGAAAGGGAATTATGATAATAGAGAAGGTGGAAAAAAGGGATAATCCTAATGTAACTATGAGTAGGATTATAAATAAAATAGAATATGAAGAGGTTGTAGAAGATGAATATGGAAAAGATGAAGAGAGAGAGAGAGAGAGAGAGAGAGAGAGAGAGAGAGAGAGAGAGAGAGAAAAGGGCCCAAGAGTGAAGTAGAGAGAGAATGAGATATGGAAAATAGGGATGATAAAGCTAAAAGTAGAGTAGAAGTAGAGTAGGTAGGAGGTAGTCGCATAACATAGTTATAAGGGATGATATTATTAAGACCAGAGAAAGAGTAGTCTTTAGAATAAGTAATGTTGAATCATAGAAATGTCATAGGTTCAAATTCACAAAAATAATATAAAGATAAAGATCATTTATTTTTATCATACACATCCCCTCTGCCTAATTTATTATTTAAAATATAAGAACAAAGTGTAAGACTTAAATTAGGATATTGGTTTGATTCATTTACATAAAAAATCAAAAGTTTAAGTGAAGAGACTAAGTAAATGATAAAGAGGAAGTCATTTAAAAAAGTTGTGTTCCTCTTTTTAGGTATTTTTAAAACACCAATGAAGTTAGGATCATAATATTTAGAATACATAATACCACAATAATCATTAGTCATAATAGTGTAACCTCATGTAGTAATTATCCAATAACCCGCTAGACTTGCTATAGGAAATCAAAATATGGTTTGAATGCAGGATTTTGTATCACCCTAACACCATATGGCAATCCTTTGACCCTAAATAATACTTGGTCACCTATAATATGAAGTGGAATGTGAAGGGAGTGACCTTAGAAGATGTGAAAAAGTGTGATTTTATTGGAGCTCTAATGGGTTGAGTGTTAGAATTCATGTATAACAGGGATATTTACCAACTATCTTTAAAAGAGGTTAAGGATCTACTAATTATAAAATTTAAAATGAATAAATTTTAAATCTAGATAATTTAGGATCTTAAGGATATAAGGTAGATAAGTGGAGAATTAGTTTTTGAATATGATAATAGATTCACAAACATCATAAAAAAGGTAGATTTCATTATGAAAGACAAAGACAAAGATGTTTGGTTTGTATAAGGAATGCGATCAAAGATAAGATTTTCTATTGCCAAATCTCATTTTTATACTAAGTCTAATTATAAAATAACATCAAATCAAGTGGATCACATTGAATATTATGGATACATGACCATAAATACTAATAAAATTAAATCAAACATAGATGCATTCCTACAAAGTAAATCAGATGCATGGGAATAATAAACCTAAATTGGGTTTGTGGTGCATATAATGTGATAGATAAGGGAATCATAGGAATGATTTACTAAAAATTAAAATAGAGTTCTATGATATTTGAAGAATAGTAGGACATGCAACATATAAATGCCCCTTACTACAACAGTACACCCAAAAACTATAGACTTTGTACCATATTTTTTATAAGTCCCCAAATCATGATGAAAAGAGTTACAGGGATTTATAGTATCTAAAAGAGGATATAACTTAATAAAATCATTTGTTGCACAAAATATACCTTCATCAAAGATAAGAGTTTCCTACCTATATATTCAAATGACTAGTGCACCTCAATATCAACTGCAAACTCTATCAGGATGGATGCCATCCTCTCCATAGTATCAATATCAACCATCATAGAGTAATATAATTCCCCAACCTTAGAAGGAAAAATTGGCTCCATCTTCTCCTCAGAGATAGGATGATGGGTATGATCATCAACAACAACAACAATGGTGGGGTTCCCCAAAACATTAAGAAGGATTTGGTGAGCAACAGTCACAACAAACATAAAGTTGGGGTTTCTATAAAACAAATGATAAATAGGAGAGGATCATGGGAGATATCAAGGAGGTCACTAAAATATTGAATTTTGAAAGTTTGTCAACCTATTAATTATTATTTTATGGTGGGTATAATCATTTTCCACATAATTACCCACTACTATGCATATTACAGAGTCTCAGACTAGCACCATATTGAAGACTATCTAGCTATAAAAAATAGATGGAGAAACTAGTGTGAAATGTGAACATGGTCAATTCACAACCAAAATAAAACACTTTTATGCAATCTATGACAAGGAAATAACACATAGAACAAGGGTTGCCTCTATTAAAATTATTGTAAGATCATAAAATCAAGAAGGTACACTAGGATAAATATCTTGATCCTACTATAAAGATGATTTTGAATTATCATGTTACACAAGTTATTCAAGATTTACAATATTAGACTACATTGAAAGGTGATGCCATAACTATTGATGCACAAATGTATGGAAAGATTATGTGAATTATGATGTAAGAAGGAGTTGTGATTATTTTGACATATTTTTTGAAATTGATCAGTACTCTATGTAATGAAGAAATCTCACAAAACATTACCAATATATTACATAATCTATTTGAGTGTGCTCACCATACTGATAAGGTTGTTTGGTATATCAAAACTAAGAATCCTAGGATGTTGACTCATGTATGGGCATTGAAATCACTGGGTATGAGATTCCTAATGCATTATTTGATAATGGAAGTACTATCAACATTATTCCTTAATATACTTTGGAGGATATTGGTTGGCCGAAATTGAGCTATAGTCATGTTACTCTTAGTCTTGCAAACTATGGGAGAGTATAATCAAGTGGTTGCTTGGAAGATGTGGAGAATAAAGTTGTTGAGATGAGTTTGTGAGGATATTTTGAAGTAATTAACATGAAAATAGATGAGACCCATTATCCTATCTTGATTGGTAATACATGGGATCATGATGGCCAAATGTCTATCAAGGAAGTGTGAAATTAATTAGAGGCACACCAAGGGGGTAAAATAATTATTATACAATTGAATAAATCATAACATAAACCATATGTCATTATAAAAGAACTAGAGTCACTTTATGCATATGGGGATTTCAATGGGTTCAAAGCCAATGTAGATATAAATCAAATTTCACTATGATATGATGAATATAATTTCTTTAAATCATAGCTTAATTAACACATAGTCATAGACAATAGAGCCAGTGGTCTACAATCCAGTGTTAACAAATTCCCCAACTCATCAGTTCTAAATCAAGGATGTAACTCTCTATCTATGAAATCTTTAACCAAGTTTGAGGTAGATTTATTATATAATATATGTATGATATCCATGTATTACACAAAGCTTACATATAAAGACATTATACCTTAGGATGCAACATCTTTTATCAGTGGTGACTTAAATATTCATATGTTGAATTAGCTTTAGGGAGATAATGAGGCATGGAATTTGTGAATGGTATTCACCACAAAATTCCAATGGACAAAATATTCTATGACTAAGGATCTTAATCATTTTATCTTTATATTTTAGTACCATGTACTTCATATAGGTCAAATAGTCAATGCATTTAGTTATGCTTTTAAGGGAACTACTACAATAAGGTGGCCAGTTCATAGAAAACCAAAATTTTAATGGGATGAAGTGTATGAATTATTATGAGAAATATTTCATATATCACACATTATTATAACAAAGTGGCTATCCTTTCAAGAAGGCCAATGTCTAGAGTTATATGTTCATAAATGTGTAGACATATGGCATATATAGGGTGTTGAGCTAAAATACTAGGTGCATATTTTAAGCCACACTCTAGAATCACTTACAAATGTGTGGTATATGCACCAAGAGTATAGGAGAGAGATTGGGCATATGTTAAAAAATATTTTATCCAAAATTTTAATTTTTAAGATGAAAATATATTAGTGTATAATGTGTTAAAAAAAATTTAAAAACTTTTATATGTTATGGGTAGCTAGAATATTTGAAAACTATCATAGACTCGTCATCACAAGAAGCAACTCATAATGTTAATATAACAATTTAAAACTATAATAATAGTAAATAAGATTAGTTTATTCTTAAACTACGTAATAGAATTACATATGAGTTGATAAAATCTAGTGACGTTGATGGGGATCTAGGTATAGAAGACTTATTTGAACTAGAGTGAGAAGTGAAGCCAATAAAAGTTCAAAGCATGGAACAAAATAACAAAGAAAAATTGTGAAATGAAAACATTCGAGAATAATAAAGAGAATGAACTATACAAGAGTCCCTACCTACTAGATCTAACATAATATATCAAGAACCATTAAAGAATATTAAAGAGAATATTGGAACATAGTATGTGCCCAAACTTGTGACTTTGGGAGATTATTGGACTCAAAATAAGATTTTGGATGGATTGTAGTTGTTAAGAGATTATCAGGATGTATTTATAACTAAGTTTTTAGAAGTTAAAGGTGTAGATCCTTAATGTTGGGAGATACACATTGGATCGAAATATTTCACTAGACCAATTAAAATGTGCCCATATAGGTTGAATCCCAACATGAAGTTGAAAGTGAAGGTTGTGCTAGATCATATGCAAGAACTAGGGATCATCCATCTAGTATAAAATCCATATTGGGTTAGTCCTATGGTAGTATAATTGAATAATACCAATGATATTTGAGTATGTGGAGATTATATTTCACTAAATGATGTTTACATTAAAGATCCATTTCCCATACCATTCATAGATGAGGTTCTTGAATCATTCATAGGTCATGAGGTATATTCATTCACAAATGGATTTAGTGGCCATCATCATATTCCTATCACAAAGGAAGGCTAGGATAAAAACCCATTCACAATAGAATAGAGTTCATTTTCATATAATTTAATGTTGTTTGGTATTAAGATTGCTCCAACAGTTTTTTCTAGTGCTATGGTAACTACATTTAAAGAATTTATTCATGATTTTATGGAGGTCTATTGGGATAATTGGGTTTATCTTCTCTTTATTCAGGGATATTTCGTCTAAATTAATTATAATGTTAGAATGATGTTAATCTCTATGGATTTTATGAAATCTCAACAAATGCTTATTTTTCACACCTTTTAGTGTTCTATTAGGTCACATCAAATACAGTGATGAAATCTTGATTGATTAGGATAAAATTGTAGTTATAGCAGGGATGCCACCTCCAACTAGTTCCATAGAGGTGTAAACCTTTCTAGGCCACATAGGATATTACATAAATTCCAATAGATACATAACCATATATGCACCATTAAAAAATTATTATGCAAAGATATAAATTTTGAATGGACCCAAGAATGTCAAATAGTGTTTATTGAGCTTAGATAAGCATTAGCGATAGCTCTTATCTTAGTTTTTATAATTGGAATAATACATTAAATGCACATGTGGATGCTCCAGCTATCATAGTAAGAGTTGTGCTATCACAACTAAGAGATGGTGGATTGGATCATCCTATACATTTTGCATGTAGAAAATTTTTAGTCACAAAGAAAAATTACATGACCATATAAAAATAATCCCTAGCAATGGTGTTTGCTCTATAGAAATTTAGGCATTATCTTTTGGCCACATGATTTGATATTTTTACAAATCACTAGGACTTATGATACCTTGTTAACAAGCATATGATGGATGGAAGGATCTCTAGATGGTTGATGTTATCTCAAGAATTTTAGTTTAAGATCAATGTGAAACTAAGAAGAGAGAATGTGAGACCTAATCATTTGAGTAGGATATATAATGCATAAGAATTGGAAGAGATGAAAGACAAATTCCTAAATGCACATTTGTTCAAAGCCTCTGTGATGCCTAAAAATAATGGGGGCATTACTAATTTTCTACAATAAGGAACATTTATTATGCATTATGTTGAAAGAGATGAGAATTAAATGGTTATGTGAGCAATTCTTTATAACCTCATCAAAGAATTTTTGTATATCATTAATAAATATTATGTATTACATAGATTAGATTTAAAACATGAATGACCATAAATCCTTCAAGAAGCACCTCATGAATATTTAGGAGGTCATTTCATAAGATAATACACTATGAGAAAGATATTATAGATCAATTTTCGGTGGCCAAATTTGTTTCATGATACTCACAAGATGGCAAAACATTGTGATGTTTGTCAAATAATGGGAAAACCTAATCAACAAGATGAGATGCCCTTAGTTCTAACTCTAGAAGAGTAACCTTTTGAATGGTCAGGCATTGATTTTGTAGGAATTATATCTCCTCCAAGTAAATGTAGTCATGTAAGATATATTATTATTATGATAGATTATTTTATGAAATGGATGAAAGTTGTTGTGACACTAAGTTGTAGTATGAAGGATGCCACCAAGTTTTTGAGTGAGAACATAATTAAAAGGTTTGGATGTCTAATTAAATTGGTCAGTGATAGAGTAAATCACTCCCTCAATAGTACAATTAAGACTCCTACTAAATAATTCATGATATCTCACCATAAAATCATGACCTATCATCTATAAGTAAAGGGATAAGTTAAGGCTTCAAACAAATATTTGGTATGATTTTGAAAAATATATGTAATATTTAAATGGATGATTCAAAATATTTCATTCTTGTATTTATTTATGTATATCATAAAAATTATAAATGTGTGACAACCTTCACTCCTTTTTAGTTGGTTTATGGTCTTCAGGTAGTTACACCTATGTAATAGATTATTCCTAGTTCTGAATTATGATGATTTTGATGCTCAAAGATTAGGACATACTTAAATGTAGATTAATGGAATTAAATAAGATGGAGGAAAAGAGTCAAGAAGTTAATTAAACATGGGAGGTAATAAAATAGATTCAAAAATCTTGACATGATCATAACTTATGCATAACAAAATTTCATCCAGAATAGACAATATTGATTTATGATAGCACTTTCAAGGATTTTCCTATAAAGTTACATATTTTGTGGAAGGGACCATATATTATTCATTAATTATCATAGAAAGGAACTATTTCATCAAGGGATATTCATGGAATCACTCTTCCTAGGTAGATAAATGGTTGTAGGCTTAAGCCATACCACCAATAATATATTTTGATCTCACAAAAAGAAATGAGTAGGTGATAAATAAAACCATGTAACTTAGGATGTTGGTTGTTTTTAGGTATTGTGTTGTAGTGTGTGATATTTATCACATTAGAGTAGAAGTAACTAGTTTAATGTCATAGATGAAAATAAACCCACGCAAGAGAAGATGTCGCCCACCATTATTAAGACCATATCCAATTATAAGTATAAAAATTACACAAATGAATAACATATGATCAAAATACAACTAATGGTCATTAAAATCCATTTATGATGACACACTTGAACCTTAGTCCAATTTTCAAAAAATGATTATGTGTCAAATTCAATTGATGGATAACAAAGAACACTCAATATGGGAAGTGATAGTGGGTCACATCAGTCATTCAACCAATATAAATGATCAAATTGGACAAAAAATAAGCCATGTCACATCACTCAAATAATCATTGGCATTCAATATCTAAATGAAATAGTTCACAAACAACTCACCACATTCAAATCCCAAGGACATGTTGGACAAGGAAGAAAAACTATATATGTAGGGGCATACTCAATATTTGGACATTTCATAATTCTATGAGTTAAATCCTTATCCATTTCAATGAATTTTAGTCATTTTAGTGTGAAGAGTGGGAAACATTCTATTCATATTATCACCAGTAATCCTCAGTTTTCAAATTTGCTATTATGGATCAATCACAACTTCTCATTCACCTTTCATACTAACAAAAGGAGGCTATAGGTATTAGTATTGCATAAGATAATGATGTCAACCCCTTTGATTTTATATATTTAGTAGAAGAAAATATTTATTACCCTAGATCAACCAGAAATGACTTAGGAGAGAGCCCTAGCCTTACAACATCCTCTGTGAGGATATAACTCAAAAAGGTTAATCAATTTGTCTATATTTTATAACTTGATTAATTTGTCATGATCCTATTGAGTATATATAATGATGGTGTTATTCACTTATTGTAATATGTTACAATAGACATCAACACAATTATAATGGTAAGAGCAACATAACTTATAGCATGTGGTAAATATTTTATGCCATACAAATCCAAGGTGCCCACAATTCATGAACATACTAGGGCAAGCTATGTTAGGGAATCTAGGGGTATTATGATGACCTCAATCATATATATTCCTACGTGAATCTTTATTGAATATATAACTAAGAGGTTTTGGTAAACAAGAAAGAGCATTTTAAACAAGCAATCAACGGATCCATTGATATTTCCTATTATATGATTCATTTACAAGAAGACTTCAACTAGCAATAATTTTTGGTTTTTGAGCTTCTTACCAATATTGAAAAAAAAACATTAAGGTCTAGCCTAGACATTATAGTATCAATTTTTAATACTACTTTTATGTTTTACACAATGGAAATTTTTATAATGCATCATCAATCTAAACATCAATTTTTGTCATGCATAATAATTTACAACCCTAATTTGGACTAAGGAAAGAAAACACTATGCATATCTTAGTAAGTTCAATACTTGGTGGTTGAATTTGTGACAACTCATAACATCACACCCTAGATTTCCCAATAATTTCATGTAATATCTAGGACAATATGTGAAAGTAACATTTATTTCTATTTCTACCCATATTTGCATATTTGAGTTTATAAAGGTCCCCATCTAGCCTATTTCATTCATTATTTCAATAGAAGAATAATTTAAGGTGAAATGGTAGAAATATATATCACTTACAGAGGTCCAACTTCTATAATCATCACCTCTTGGAGTGGCCATACTAAAACAATAATAGTCATCAGCTCAATAATTGACATAACCTCATGCTACCATAGAAATAGTTATGGACCATCATAGGTTAAAAGAGTGAAAATGAAGGCACTTGAGCACACAAAATCATCACCACCACTAAAAAAGAGAACACACAACACCAAATCCTAGTTGGATGATCCATGGGTACCTAAAATTATCATAAAATTTGATTTCTTAGAGATGAAAGTGGATGAAATGTAGGTATACCAGTCTCTGATTGGTGATATGGGAAAAGATGTATATGATGAAGAGATGGAAAAAGAATTTTTGTTTTGGAAATCAATACACACCTAATAATTGCATAATTAAGTGTTAAAACATATATGGGTATACATACCCACATTTTCCATGCACGTACAGGCACAAACACACACACACACACACACACACACACACACACACACACACACATTATTACATAGAAATCTAAGTGCAAACAACAAACTATAAAACCTTTTGGAATAGGCCTAGCTATAGGGTCAATGCATACATAACAGACTCTAGTGTAACCATAGATCATAATGGAAACATTAGTAAGGAATAAGATAATACCCATGGAAATAATATTATCCTCCACAATATCTAAAATCATGGGATGCTTCACCAACATAGATCCTACACAGTAGGATCCAACTTTATAGTCACCCAAAACCATTAAGGTTTTTAAGGAGTTAAAAAATGGACTTACACCTTTAACTTGTATTAAGCATAGTGTGAAAAATTAATCTATTAATAAGTCTTCCCACTCTTCTTATTCATAGTAAGAAGAAGATACCATAAATATAGAGTAGGTAGAGTCAGATAGGTCAGGTGAAAAGGAATATGTCACAACATAGGAATAGGATGCAAAGAAAAATGTAAGGAGGAAGAGAAATATAAAATGGATGCAATACAAATTTTTAATGAGAGATGAAGGTAGAGGAAATAAGAAGTGAGGCAAAATTCCCAAGAAGAGGAATATAAAAGGTATTAGTAGGTAGAAGCCAAGAAGGCCGAGGAAGTAGAGGCTCAAAATCAACGAGTTGAAGAAGTAGAGGTACAAAGGAAAAAGGATTAATAAGATATTATGAAATGAAAAATAGAGGATGAGGAAAAAATTAAAACAAAGAAATCACAAGAATATTCAAAGGCACAAAATGAAAAATATCAATAAGAGAAAGAATCATGGGAGGTAAAACAAAAATTATTTGAGGAAGACACAAAAGCAAAAGATTGGAAAGAAGCATAGAAGCAAGAGGATATAGAAAATAAATATCATGACACAAAATCAAAGGTTGTAGAATAAGCTACAAATGAAGCTAGAATCAAGATAACAAAGGAGGCAAAAATGAAAGTTCCAGGTGAAAAAACAATAGATACTCAAGAGGGACCATCATAATAATTAGATTAAATCTCTAATATTTGGATCTGGGATGTCCCATATCCCTCTATGAGGTGAACATCATTTTCATTGCCAATGGGACCAACTCAACAAGATTTTACATTGATGATATCTATAAAATTGGTCATTGTTTTAACTTCCCAAGAAGTTTACTTGGATGTTTCTAAGTTGATTTTGTCTAATGAAATTGAGGGAGAAACCATATTTCAATAATCCATTATGTATAAGGATACTTCAATATAAATGGATACCTCATAAATTTGGTAACAAAAATTGAAATCTTGAGGTCACTTCAACAATGTCCAAAAAATAATTAAGGATGCATACCCTACATTGGTTGGTCAAGTTGTGGGAAACCAAGTTATGTCTGAAGATAAGTATATAATACTTATTTTTACTCAACTGACTAAGGATTGATAGTTTGTGCATAATATATTTTACATGTGTTTATATCGATGTATCAGGGTATAAATTGAAATAATGATTTAACTCTTGGAGGATATGAACAAGTTTTACACACTTTGCAACTACAAATACAATAGTCGATATGAAAAATGTTGGATTGGAAGTAGCAATTACACAATATGTGGGATGATGTAAATGTAGAATTTTTTACGAATAAAACCAAGGAAAAAATAGGATACCAAGAAACCTCTGAGAAAACACAACTCCACATTCAAAACATTAATGGACTCCGAATATATTGTTATGAGGTGACTGTAAGGTTGTCAAAATGAAATGTTATGAAATATTTATAGGGATCCAAAAATAATGACACATGGACTAATTGGAAAAGGTGCGATAGAACATCTAGTTGAAAATTTTAAATGCAAGATCCTCCATTCTAAAAACTAAGGATGATGATATAATTTAGTTCATGGCTTACCAAATACCATTATGAATAATGATGAGTATGGTTAGGGACACCATATGAGATTGGAAATTGTATAAAAAGGACATGTATTATTTTGATAGTTATGTGATTTTGCTAATCAAAATACCATATTATATTCTACCAAGACAACTATAAGAATAAATTCATCAATCAAAAGTAGCTCAGTCTTTAATCCTAGTATAATAAGCACTTCCAAGAATAGACCTTGTAGCTATAACTTTAACAACCACACCTCCAATAATAGTTTCATCCTCTATTGATACCTCATCTTTGTCAATTATAATTGAAATACATATATCATTCCTAATTTGTCTTCTCCATCATAGCTCATGCCACCTCCTTCCACTTAGGTACTACTACATAGTTCAATTTTTAAAATTTTGATGTAATTTTCCATAGGTAGATTAGACATGAGAATTAGGGATAGGTTGGTTGAAACCCCATAAAAGGTAGCCACTTAGTTATGATGGTCTATTTAAATATTGTAAGGGTGGTAGATCAGTGTGTTTTTAGTTGAAAAACCAAATGGAAAGTTAAGTAGTGTGTAAGTGGTTAAAACTGGTAAATAGTGCCTTGAATGATAACTAACTCATGTTTATTCCAACCTAATTTTAGGTAACTATTTTAGATGTATATTTAAAAATCATTCATGTGATGTTTTCTCAAGATGAGACAACCTCTTACATCTAGAAAAGTGATGATAATAGCTTAGAACTATAAAATTTCAGAGTATCTATAGTCAACATGTATACACACATTGTTTTTGTAATATATATATATATATATATATATATATATATATATATATATATATATATATATATATATATATATATATATATATATATATATATATATATATATATATATATATATCCTTTTTATCTTATTCTAATCACTTGTTTTAATTATGACATCTGTGGAAAGTGAAAGGTCTTACTTTGTCTTGTAGAAAAAGGAGAAATGTGAAGCAACAAAGTCATGTGAATAAGGTTATATATATATTGGGTTGATACATTATAAAAGAGTTCCACTTGTGATAAAAATAAATATATATTATGATATAGTTACCTCACGATTATTAGTTCCTTGTGTTGTGTTCTAGGTAATATATTCCCTTTTGCCTTTGTACCCTATTTATAACTTTATTTGCTCTCATGAAAGAATATCTATTTTTCAAATATTTACAGTTGTGATAATCTATAATAGTTAATTTTAATCATGCCTAATTTTCATAAAATAGGTTTGTGTATGTTTTGGTTTTGTCTATTTCTAGCCATATCACATGAGCTAATTCCTCATTATCAAGTTATAATAGACTTTAAAAGAACCTGTTTAAAAAAATAAAACCTCTACTAACAAAAAATTATATGTACTATCTATAAAACAATAAAATTTGATAAAATTAAACACACTTAAATTTGAAATCTTAGCATAGCTTATAATTTAAATCCAATGAACCACTAGGATCTGCTCTACTCTAAATAATACAAGGAATTACTTCATGGTCAAAGTCATCAACCTTCCATAGTTTCTTTTTTAATGACCTCCCCTAATATTTGAGTAATTGAATATTTGTTGCAAGAACCAATATTGAATAGTGTAGTATCTTCCTATGTATTTTATAATCTTCAAATAACCATACATGTTTAATCCTAAAATGAATTTGGTACTAGAGAACTATAGATTTAATAATATAGAAATGAATAAGCACAAGGGTGATAAATAAATATAAGTTAGCCAATTAATTTATAAATTTAGATAAACAATATTATAAATTTATAACATTGATATATGCTAAAAATATAAAGTACATCTATTAATTGATATTGAAATAGATTAGAAATAAGGGCACTTATTTGTTTCACTTTGTCTATGTAGATCTAGCTGAAAAGGTTGAAAGTGGACTAGATTAAGATCCTATAATAGTCATCAGATTATTTAATTTTACATTTTGTGGCCTCAGACACTTATGTTAGAAATGGATATATGCATTGACATCGGTGTCTGAGTTAGATGTAGGTGTGTAGTTAATAATATTGAATTGGTCTAGATGTAAGCACCTAGAGCTTTCTAGGTTTCATGTCACTTTTATTTTGATGTGTGTAAATCATGTGCACAGGATATCACTCCTTGTTAAATGATCAAACCCTAACTTCCTCACCCTTAGAGTGATTATGGAAAAATTGGTTTAGTAGGCACATAGATTTAATCTACCCAAATGACCCCTCTATCAATAGGCAGTACCTACATAGATAATAATCTGAAAATGGCCTCAGACTTATGTATTGATCCCTTATATATTGGTGTGTGTGTGCATAAGGATTGAATGTGTGATAAACAAGTACATAGAGTGACCTAGCTTATAATTTGGCAAATGTGTCTCATAGGATGCTTCTTTATTACTTCAAACCTATGGGGATATTGCTCCTATTCCTAATATAGAACTAGGGATGACTAGGGTATTTTTTTTAGTTTAATTCTTCATTGAGTGATTTTTTTAAGTTTCTATGTGAGTTCTTAATATTTGCTAGGTCTTTTCTAGGTATGTAATGAATGAAGGTTGATATTTTATATATACTAATCCCTTATAAAAATATCTCACATTAAATCACTTAAGATAACCTTTTAGATACATTTCATTTGTAAATTGGATGATTTTTGGGAAATTTACACTTATTTTGAAAAAGGACACTAACATCGATGTTGGCATCTAATTAGGATGTAAGTGTTTGGGAAGCTATAAAATAGGTATAGATCCTAAATTTATAGAGAATTATAATGATCAAGTTTATATAATTTTGCATACTATAAAATACCTTGTCATCAAAATAATAGTTTTTAGAGTAAGATAAAATCAATTTAGCACAAAAATATAGTGAACATGAGCCTTTCAACAACAAGAAAGTATTAGAACTAAAGCGTATAACCATGATAGGTATTTTCTAAATGTATAAGACTGATGTGTTATTTAATTCAGATTTAGTGTCCATATTTTCCCCCTTTAACCTAGTAATGAAATTGTTAGTTTAGAGGAAGGAAATGTCTACTTGGCTATGTATAACACACCTTTCCTTTGCATGATTCTAAATTGAGTGTTTTTTTTGGTGACTTACCTACAAAAAAAAGGATGTTATAATATATAATCAATGGATTTATTCTAGAATTGAAATAATTTGAAATGTTTAAAAGTATAGAGAAAAAAGTTAGGAGTACACATGTGTATAGATGTAACCATATTGGCTTTTGGCAATTTGATTTGAAGAGATGCTTTCTTAGCAATCTTTGGATCTTAGATTAGAAAAATTTGGAAACATGCAAGTGTATATGTATATTGATATATTTGAGGATAATATACCCCCAACCTTGGTGAAAAGGTGAGTTTCCACATGGACATGATCATATCTCAATTGTACAACCCATGCATAGTTATAACCTAAAAAATGTGAGTGTTCCAATAAAATCACACATTATATTTGGTGAAGATAGATGATTTAGTCTAGTATAACTTATAAACTTGGTAAGATTGAGTGATTTTATCACCTCAACCTTACCAAAAAGTGAACCAAATACTACTATAGACTAGCTCAATAAAGTTTATAGAAGTCCATCATGGGTATGATAACAATCCATTTGAAATTTGAATGTTGATTTTATTCTGTAATCTAAGGTTCTCTTTACATGGCATATGCACATCATATATGTCTTAAGTTGAAACATGGATATAAAAATGATACCAATGTATAGAATGCTACCACAAATGTTTTATCTAAATCATATAACTATGAAATTTTGCCAATTTGAAAATTTTCAAGTGTGGAAGACATGTTTTGGTGACATTCCCCCATTGAATTTTTAGAATTTGAAAAAATAGTGTATGTGTGGATAACATGATTCCATAACATGCCCCCACTATAATATATAGATGTTGAATATTGAATAAGTGTGGAAGTCATGCCTTTTTGGCATACCCCTAGTGAAATATAAAAAATATGAAGGTATGGAAGCCATGCCTCTATGATATTCCCCCACTGATATGTCCCCCCACCTTTTTGAGGTAACGGGAAGTATAAATTGGTAGTTACCTTACCTCAAAGGGATAAGATAATTTATAATATGTGTATAGATAATGTAACATATTAGAGTAACATGTAAAGGTAGATATAGAAATGGGGTACATAGTATATGATCACATTAAATCCTAAAATGCATTATGTGAATCATGAAAACATATAGAGAGTAATAGTATAAGTTTATAAAACCATCAAGCATACACACAAGAGGAATAAAAACTAAGACAAAAGGTAATGGTAAAGGAGACCTCATACAAGGGAAATGTTCAAATTCTACATAATCAGAGGGATATTTCTTATTCAAATATTAAAAAATCATAGAAATACATGTTAAAATGTCACATACAATAAACTGGGACATATTCAAATGTCATAATAGGCAAACATAGGCATGGTGACCATAATAAATGGAGCATATTAAAATACACAAATAAGTAATACAATGCAATATAATATAAAAAAAAGAACATACTCAAGGAAGTGTGAAATGGAAAGCATAGAATCATAATCAACTAGCCTAATCATATCAAACTAATCCCTAAATATATATGTTAACAAAGAATGTTAACTATATAACATATCAAGTACACTATGAAAGATCTAAGCATAAATAAATGCATGTGTAAGTATTTTTATTACTTTCACAAGACACCTTAATTTATTCATAAATTTTGAGAACTTATTTTTTCTCTAGGATCTAGTATTTTAGGTTTTGGTCAAGTCTCTACTTGTTTTATCTACTAATCTAAATGGGAAAGTCATTGAAGAGTTGTAGTCTTAATGTTATACTTTTTCACTCTTTAGGCCAAGTATGAACTTAGAGATGTATATTACATGCACTTGGTCTAGGAGATTGTATTTGAGGATTCTTTGATGTAATTGTCTAAATTTATCACAAATCTAATAAATCATGGTCTATTTTAAATCATGTTTTGAACTGCATTAAAGTTCCCATTTTTAGAACATTTCACCTCAAATTTATGCAAATTATTTGACCATTACATGTTTTTTTGGTTGTTTTCCTTAAGAATTGTGGCCTAATATTCTTTGATTTTAGTTTATTTGAATAAGCATTTACATTTAATTAACTTTTGAAACTCATTCTCTTTAGGAACTATTAGATTGAATTGGCTCTAAGTGTTGATCAAATGTGTCCATTTTTCATCTTTGTTTAAGTCTCTTTTGACCCTTTGAATTAATTTGACTATGCATTATCAATATTTTGTGGTCTTTTCTTAAATGTGTTTGTCTATCTACTCCTATTCAAAGTGAAAGTGGTGAAGTGTTATTCATATTCACATCTTAAACTTAGTGGCTTCTTAAATAATGGAATAGTTTCAGTCCTAAGTTAAGGAAAAATACTATTTTGTTTTATGTGTAGACTTGTTTCCTCTTTTCTTTCCTTTGAATTTGATTTAGTCCCTTTCTACTCAAGGTAGAAATTAAAAATAAAATGGATATATTATTCTCCCATGATTCTATGGTTTTCTAAACTTTCCTGAGTCTCTCTTTGCCTTAGCCATTTAATTTGGACCTTACAAGTAAGTGGGATCATGAACATGGCATAATCTCACATTCTTGCTTACTTGATCCCCTTTTAAACTTTTTGTTTGACCATACACCTCTTAGGAAACTGATATCTTGATAAGTGTTATGATATTAGTTACTCACTTCATAGTTCCTTTTATATCTATTAACCTAGCCCCTCAATCCTTTGGATGCATAGAATCATGTCATGTGGTGTGATCCCACTATAGTGACCTCAAGCTCTTCTTTTTTTCCCAAACATGCTATTGACCTCTAAAATTTATGAGATAACATCACATGGCATGATCCCATAAGGTAGTCTATGTACTCTTATTGATAATCAAACCCCTGAATGTCTAGGATCATGTTGTGTGGCATGATCCCATTTCTTCAAGCCCTCAGGGTGGTTTGTATGTTTGTGAGTCTCTCAAATGAATGAGATCTTGACAAGTTTCAAGATCTCATTTCACCAAGATCATGTAGGTCATCAATTGAAGTAGCCACCAAGTTAGACCTCAAATGAGTGAAAGGATGATGTGTGGCATAGACTACTTAGCTAGACAACATGATGAAATATATGTTAGCATTTCAAGATATTAATTTGACAGTCATATATCCTATAAAGATTTTCATAAGATAGGGATAATTTCATTTCTAGTCAAGCTAATTAAATTTGGTTTAAGTCTTCAAATTTTGGGTCCATTCTAGACAACTTAAGGGTATTAAGACAATGAATATTTTGATCAAGACCCATAATAAAAAAGGTTGCATTAGTAAAGGACTAGAGGTTTTTGCAATTTTAATTAGACAACCTTAAAATCATGTATTATTATGAAATTATTTAATTACATCTTTAGACTCCATGAAAATTTTGCTCTCAAGAACATTATTAAACTTTTTCATTTAATTTGATTTTCTCATTTATAGGCCTAAAATTGATTGTGTTTTGATCTAAGGATTTAATCATTCATCTATTGAGTAGATCAATTATGTCATTGGTAAAATCCCCTTCTTAATTATTAACTTTAAGGGTTTTTTCATCTTTTCTTTCAAGATTTGCCTTAGTCATTTTTTAGTTAAAATTATAAATTTAAAGTCTAACAACTAGTTTAAATGTTCAAAATCTAATGGCTAGTTTCTTCTTGCATGTCTAGATTCATTGAGACATTACCACTTGTCATCATCTTAAAGCTTTGCTACTCCAAAATGATTTGGACACAAATCTAGGCCTTTGACCCTCTAGGTGCCTAGGATCATGCCACATATGATCTCACTTCTCCAATCCCTTAGGATGATCATGATAGATCAAATATGCAAGGACCTTATGAGTGAATGAGATTATGCCATTTAGAATCATCTTTCTTTTCCCCACCTCAAGAACTAGAAGGATCAATGCGACAGAGCATAGATCAAGTGATTCCCCTAAATCAGACACATGGAATAATATCAGGGTTTTAGGGTTGCTAGAGCATAGAACAATGAGTGAGGACTTGTATAGATTTGAATGAGTAGGATCTTACCAATTTTCAATATCCCATTACATCATGTCTAAATAAAATTCAAGGTAAACAATACCCTCAACATGTAGTAAATTGGTGAGAAGTTGACATGTCATAGGGTCCCTATATTTTATTGACATGTTGCATTTTATAGAGTAGCAAGGAGTTGATGCATGGAATGACCTTCCCAAGGAAGATACATGGACCTCAACAAATAGGATATGAGCCTAAATTTGATCTTTATATTGTCTATTTAGATCATCATGACCTAGAGATTGGACTATTTATCTAAAAACATTTGCACATTCATGAATAATATTATCTTCTAGTGCCTAAAGGGACCATAAGACACAAATTCCTAAGAAAATTAGGTAGTTGTTTTAATAGGAATATTTGGCATGTGTATTTGGATTGAATTAAAGCATAAACTATAAAGCATTACCTTAGTTAGGCAAGGCCATCACCAAACATAATATGGCCAACTAACTAGCTCAAGGGGACCCTTAATGACTTCAATCACTCAAGAATTAAATTTTAAGATCATTTATTATGTCCTTTATCCTACTTTCATCAATATTATGTGTGGCCCAGTTTAAATATGAGTAGAGATTGGCATGTCTCATTAAGTGTTTATACCCTCTAATTAGGCAATTGGATATATGACTCAATGGACTAAGTGTCTTATAAGAGATCAATTCTCCTTTGAAGTGAGGTTTGGTCCATTTATAATTATAACTAGAGTAGAGAACTTGGCCATTTTTTGTAATTTCCTACTTTTTAAATTTAGCTTTTATTTTAGCTTCAAATAAGGTTATATGAAGACCTTTTTCTATAACTCATCTAAACATTCATGAATTTTAAACTTGTTTTCCATGAATTATCCTTGATATAAAATAATTTTTAATAATATTCATTATGTGCATATATATATGGTGAATTTGATTCCCTATTCCACATAGATACTTGATCCTCATACTCTTGGACCATATTTGTCTTTTGGTTGTGTTATGTTGGCCAAATAAAGACTAGTTTCTCAAGAGATTTGTCTATTTAATAGAGCTAGAAATGTATCCATTAGTAATAAAGCTCATATTTCATTTATCTCTACACACACTCTCTCTATTTTTTATTTTTGCATCATTGTTAGATTAGCTTTAGTTTATTCTAAGTTGTAGTCAGTTGTTCAAGTTTTATTTTATTACATATTCATCCTTCCACTTGTCTTCTTTTATGTATTGTTAAAATCAGTAGACTAGAGATAAGTGCTAACCAGTAATGAGTTCATTGACAAATTTAAATGAGTTGGTTCTTATGAACAAGAGAGACCAAAATTTATTTCATAAGTTTGAGAGAATAGTCTAAATGGGTCCCTTGCATAGAACAACTTGCATCAACCAAGTAAGGTATCTGGTATGACATGACTTAGTAGATAGATACTTTTGGGAATTCTTTACTTATCTTACTTATTTTTATGAAACATGGAAGGGAAGAGGGGGAATCCTCACTAGTTTAACATTTTATCCCCTCTCTTCCTCATAGAGTTGGTGTGGTTGTGAAAAATATATCACCAATAGATTGGCACTAGAAAGAGGGCCTGATAAATTAGTCATGATATTTATGCTTAATTATGTATAACACCTTGAAATTTTTACTTAGATAAGAATGCTTAAAGTTTATAAAACTATAAAATAGAAGAATTATCACAAAGTTGAAGTTAGTTAAGGGTGACTTTGAGCTATTGAAACTCTAAGGACAAAAGATAATTGGGAACAATATAGAGAAGTCTAATTCCAAAAAAAACTTGTTCAACTAATAACTCCCCAGTTGCTATAGTAACTTTCAATACCCCCATTTTCTCTCCCTTAAAACCTAAAAATGACTAACCTTGCCTAGTTTAGAGGAGGTAAATGTCCTATGAACATTCTAGGACTTTCATGTTGGTGTAGACTTTTATCCTATAGGTTTTGTCTACATGGTTCATTATGCTTACTTAGGGTCTTAGAGGCTATTTGGTTCATTTGGGAAGATTAGTCCCATATTCACTAGAATGTGGGGTTTCACTCACTCTCAAACCTATATATGTAGCTCTCTCCCTTTTTATTTATAATCTAAAGTTAATGTATATTTTGGATTTCTCCATTTTTTATATCATGTAATTCTCTTTTGTGATTTCAATTTGTTGTAGTTGTTTGGTGTTGTGCACTCACTTCTAGTCTTGTGTGACAATTCAACCTTTACATAGACCTTATCTAGACTGGGATCAAAATTCAATATGGTATCAAAGTCACTTGTGGTAAATGTTTATCTAGTTATTTGGTATTAAGATTTGTATGAAATCTTGATATTTGTTGCATAATTAGGATCATAGATCTATATTATTTTTCATTAAGATATGTCCATTCTTTTTATCATATATTTGCATACTTTTTAATGTTGGTATATGGAAGCTCTTTGGAGTTATAACGTTCTTGAAGTTTGATCAAATTCACAATTTCTTAGAAGAAGGTATTTTTTGATTGAGAAAACACATTTTCCATCACATTGTCTATTTTGTGGCTTCTCAATTCTGATCTAATTTTTCATTCTCACACCTAGTTTTCTATCTACATGTTTAAGATATTACTTCTATCTAACCATAGTGAATCATGCCAAAAAAATTATGGGTTTATTATGCATTTGTCTTATCTTTCTATATCATTTTCAATTTTTCAATTTTGTTAATAAATTTAAAATTTATGATATTTTTAGTAACTACTACTCAAAAAAATCAAATCTTATAATTTGAATATTATTGCTAAAATTTTATTCTAAAACAAACTAAGTCTATTCAAGTTTGAATTAATGTTTTTAGCATGTTAAATTATTTTTTAGATTGATTTAAAATAAGGGTAAATAATCTAATTTTATTTTAATGCACAAGTAATACATAAGAAGATTAGTCAAGTTTAGCATTGTTAGTGGATATTTTTTATTATTTTTTATAAAACAATATTTCATGGGTAATATTTAAAAATAAAGTTTTATTCATTTGTTCACTTTCTAAAAATGTACTTACTTCCTTGGATGCATTACCAGTTGAGTCTGATGTCCTCTTTTGTTTGCAAGAAATTAACTTGTTTGACACATACACTGATTTCTCTAGACATACTATTCATTAAGTCTGACATCTTTTGAGCATACATTTTCAACATTTGGTGGGTTCACCATTTCATAGTTCATGGGGTGTTCTATGCTTTTTTGGTCCCTCTTTACATTCTACTTGCACTTTCATTTTTGTAACAACTTCAACTTGCACTACTAATACATCTCATTTATATACTAATGGATTCAAGTTCAATCAGCCCACTAACTCCCTTTAACTATCATGAATGAGAAATCAAGATGACAATAATTATAAAGAGTAAGGGTTTGTATAAGATAACCATGGGTAATGAAACTAAACCTAACATAACTACAAATATAATTAAGTGGTATAACCATAGTGATGAAACCTATGAACTATTATGTCTTTTTGTAGCACCTAATCTTTTATTTCACTTAGTGCCTACCAAATCGCCTCATGATGTATATACCCTTTTGGGTAAATTATTTGGAAAGAAAGATGTGATGAAAGGTCATGAGCTTGAGAATGAACTCCTTAGCCTAAGTCCTAGTAACTTTGATACCTTTTAGGATTTATTCACTAAGTTTAGGTCCTTGATATTATAGTTGAAATAATGTGGGATAAATAAATAAAATGACAAATTCATTATTTTTATACTCTCTAAACTAGGTCTTGATTATTCAGTCTTTGTCTCTACTTTTCATGCCACTAAAAGTGATTTAGGCACTACATGGAAAATGGCCTCTTTAGATGTTTTCATTGCTGACTTAACTATGGAACAAGACAAGTTGATACATATGGGCACATTAAAATCCACAAAAACTCAAACCCTAATTGTTTGGAATGGGAAAGTTGAGAATTCCAAAAAATAGAAGAAGAAGAATAAGGATCAAAAGAAGAAGAATTAATCAACCTCTACTAAAACCAACATTGAAGCCTCCTCTTCCAATGGAAATCCTAAGAAATAGAAGGTTGAGTGTGCCTACTATAAAAAAAATAGGCATGATGAAATTAAATGCATGAACAAGTAAATAAATCACCTAACTCTTCTCCTAGAGAAGAAAAACATAGGTGTTCCTGAGTCCATCAAGCAGAATTCATCTACCCAAGATTCTACTAAGGCTAATGTCAAGGGGAAAGAAAAAGAAAAGGGCAAGGCTCTTTTAGTAGTTTTACCTTCAACATCTTCATGGTTAATTTACTCAAGTGATTCTCATCTCATGGGCTCTTCACTATTTGAGTTTTCTTATTTAGAGCCTTGTAGGATGTTTTCTATTAGTTTGGGTGATGTCACTTATATACCTATTTCAAGGAGAGGGTCTATTAAAATAGAAGGAGGAACATTAAATAATGTTCTAAATGTCCCTTCCCTTTCAACCAATCTCCTATCAGTGTATCAAATCACTCAAATCATCAAAGGCATGAGGGTTGATTTTTTACTAGATTTAATTATCATCTAGGAGCTACATAGTGATACTATAGTAGTAGTGGGTAGGGTAAATCATAAAGCCAAGTTATACACCTTCTGACATTTTTCACCTAATTCTTATTTGACAACATTGTTGACTCATTTAGATGGAGTTAGAAAATTATGGCATGAGCAGTTTGGCCACCTTAACTACTGCTACCTTAAATAACTTAGAAAAAATGAAATGGTCATAGGCTTGCCTTGAGTGCAATTCTCTAAGGTATTTTGTTAGGGGTGCTCTATTGTAAATCATACTAAAGCAAAATTTGATAGAGGCAAAGCTTGGAGGGCTTCACAAGCATTGGAGTTAGTACACAGTGATGTATCTAGGCCTTTTCCTAGTCTATCTTTTATAAGGGCTAAGTACATTCTCACTTTCATTGATGATTTCTCAAGATATACATGGGTCTACTTTCTTAAGAAAAAGTTTAAAGTGTTTGAATATTTTCAATACTTTAAGGTAATTATCAAGAAACAATATAAGAAACCCATCAAGGTTATTTGAATTGATAATATATGTGAATATGTCATAAATAGATTTGTGTAGTTTTGCACCATAGAGGGGATTGATTTGTAGTAGATAGTTACTTACAGTACTTTACATAATGGATTTGTAGAACATAATAATAGGTCCTTGAAAGAGATGGCTAGTTATATGATTCACTCTAAGTCCTTGGCACATAAGTATTGAGCCAAATCCATTAATTATGATTGTTATATTCAAAATAGGGTTCCTCATAAAGATTTGAAAATCATAACACCATTTGAATCTTGGCATGGAAGGAAACTTGATAGTTAACACCTTAGGGTTTTTGAATCTCCAACTATTACATATATACTGAAGAAGATACACAAAGCTATAGAACTTTAGTCCAAGCCTTGCATCTTTGTAGGTTATTTAGATGGTGTCCAAGGTACCACCTTCTACATCTAACCACACATTATTTATTAATAGAGAGAAGGACTTTCATGAGAGTCCCAGAAAACCAACACTTGACACTTCTCTTTCATTATATTCACTTAGACTTGAAGATTATTATTTTAACTCGGATCATCTAGATCAAGTTCCTGAGCTAGGGTCTTCTTCTTCTAGTTCTAACAGTAAGGGAAGTGATAGGGAATCTTATACATCCACCTCTATTCATGTTTTAAAGGATGAGGAGTAAGCACCTGACTCACCCACATCCAAGCCCCTTTGGGCTAGGAAAACACTTTAGAGTGAAGTCACTTAGGTAGGGGATTCAGTAGATGACATATGTACTTGGGTAGATTATTAGAGTGGTCCATATCATTTCTTTATTTCAATTTTTGATCCTTAGAAATGTTGAGAGGCTTCAATCATACCTAAGTGGGATAGTTCTATACAGTGAGAATATTCTTCCTTGACAAAAATTCACACTTGGGATTTGAATTCACTTCTTAAGGGAAGGAAGATGATTCAATGTAAGTAGATATATCAAGCCAAGTTTGTAGTAGATGAGTCAGTGAATAATTATAAGGCACAATTGGTCACTAAGGGTTTTTCATAGGTATCCAACATTGAATACTTAAAGACATTTTCCCCTATTTGAAAGATGAATTTAATCTAACCCACACTAGTTATAATTGCATCATATGATTGGGATGTGCATCAGATAGATGTGAAGAGTCCCTTTCTTCATAGAGCCCTTGAGGAGATATACATGGAGTAATCACCTAGGTTTATTTAGGATTCATCCTTAGTTTACAAACTTAATAAATCTATCTATAGCCTCAAATAGGCCCCTTGAGCTTGGTAAACCAAGATGGATTCCTTCTTCCTTACTTCAAGTTTCACCAGGTATCATTCAGAACCTAATGTATATTTTTTATGGTAGGATGATTCTTTACTAATATTAGTCCTTTGTGTTGATGATCTTTCGATCATCAAAAGTTCCTCATCAGCTATTAAAGCAGTGAAGATAACTCTAAAGGATGGATTTCACATGATAGACTTGGGTCTTCTATATTACTTCCTTGGCATCAAGATATTAAAGCCCAATTCATGGATTTCACTTGCACATCCAAGGTATGTTCTCAATCATTTGGCTTAGTTTCACATGGATAATTCTAAGCCATATCTAAATCCCTTTCTATTAAGAGTCAAACTTGAGGCTAATTGTTATATACTTTTGTTTGATGCCACTCAGTATCGATAGGCTATTGGTAGCCTCATACCAAGCTTGATATTTCATATGTAGTGAGACTTGTCATATAGGAACCCTGTGAGCTACACTGGGAAGTAGCTAAGATTATATTACACTACATTTAGGATTCTCATAGATTCAATATTTAGTATAGATTTGGCACAAAGGTTGACTTCATTGGTTTTATAGATTCATATTGGGTTGGTGATACTCATAATCATAAGTCCACTTCAGTTTACAACTTTTATTCGGGTTATGATCCCATCATTTGGTCTATCAAGAAGCAAAATTTTGTTTTTATATCATCCACAGAGGCAAAGTATAGGGGAGTTATTAACATAGATATTGAGGCTATTTAGCTTTAAGGGATTCTATTTGAGTTTGGAATTCCTTTCAAACATCCCACCATCATCTATTATGATAACAAAATTACCATATAGATATGTGGGAACCTAATTTAACACTAGTAGACCAAACACATTGAGATTCACATGCATTTTATTTAGGAGATTATTTATGGTCAGGTCATCAACTTGTGATTTTGTCAGACTTCAGATTAGTTTGAAGACATATTCACCAAACTCATCACTAAGAGCAAACTTATTCATCTATGAGCTCTTCTTCATGTGTAGTCTACATCAGTAGTAATAAAATCTTTAGGGGGATTCTAGCCTCTTCACTTAATCTTTCTCTCTTTTTTGGGGGAGTTTTTCCTATGAGATTTCTCCTTTTCTCTACTCTATGAGAGATTGATATATACTTGGGTATCTCATCAAGCCTCATTTCTAGGACCTAATTATCCATCCCATCTAAGTTTCATTTAAATGAGGGTGTTAGTGTAGAATTTTATCCTATGGGTTTTGTTTACATGATTCATTATGCTTGCTTAGGGTCTTAAAGGCCATTTAGGTCATTTAGGAAGATTAGTCCCACATTCACTAGGATGTAGGGTTTCACTCTCTCTCCCACCTATATATGTACCTCTCTCCCTTTATATTTATAATTCAAATTTAATGATTATTTTGTATTTCTTCATTTTGATTTTTCTCATGTAATTTTCTTTTATGATTTCAATTTTCTTTAGCTCTTTGGTGGTGTACACTCAATTCTTGTCTCAGGTGACCATTTTACCTTCATATTTACCTTATCTAGACTAGGATCAAACTTTGATATTTCCCATGGCCTAATCTAAAATCTTAAAAATTTATACCCAATATATTTTTATGGTGAGGTAATAATAATAGACAAACACATACAAATTTTCAAGGATACCTTGATCATAAATCAGGTTCAACATGAAGATGTTGCTTGTAGGTTTTTCCCTTATACATTAGACAAATTAGCATATGGTTGGTACCTAGGTCTCTTGGCTAGATCTATCACATCTTGGGTTGACCTTGATATTGTGTTTATTAACCAGTTTAGGATACCAATATACCCTCCCATACTCTCTCACTAGTTTATAGCTATGCATAGAGATCCTAATGAGCCCATGAGTATCTTTAATACTAGGCTTCACTGGTTGTACAAAATTATGAAAGACCCTTACACATAGACCAAGATAGTTGGTATATACATATACTTGAGGGCCCTACACCCCATTAATTCCATGTTACTTAGAAATATCATAGTAGCTCTTACATATTTATCCTTAACCTATAATGAGGTAGTCAATATTTAATATGATATGATATCCCAAGGATATGGTGTTGTTTCCTTGACCTCATTTAGATAACATAATGCCCATAACCAAATTCTTATTGTCAACTAAGCCCTTATGTACAATACTCATTTGATGAATTTAATCTCAAGATCTATGTATTCAAGTATAAATCTAGTCTACAATCTGATGCCCTTAAATCCATGCTTAACAATCAGCCCTATGCCCCCCAAATCATGTATTATCATAGCATATGAGTTAACAAATTATTCTAATTACCTATAATAATATGGATACCACTCCTAATTTAATTATTTATGCCATCCCTAATAATAACCAATAGGCTATACCTTTATTCTTAAACAATGAAGCACCTTTTAGTAATACCCAAAACATGGTGCATCTTATTGTCCCTACATTTTTTAAGGTTATTACCCCGTTGGCTAGGCTACCAACTCAAAAAAGTATTAACCAAAGTGTTGGGGGATCACAAGAACAACACCTATTCTAATCCCACTTTGTTAGGATCTTACTCCTTAGAAAGAGCACAGTATGATTACCAAATATAAGCAATTATAAATGCAGAAATAACCAGAAATACAAGTAACTAGAATTCACCAATAGCACAGAATATGAGAGACAATACACTATCTTGTATTAACACTTTACAGAAAAGAATACAATAAAGAGCCACCACACTCTTCCACCTTACAGAGGTTTCCCACACCTCAAGTGTACAGTAATTCTTCTACAACACTCTCCTACACAAAAAATAGTCCCAACAACCAACTCACACAGAATTGGTGTTCACCTCTCCAACTAGTCAGTAATAACCCTGCTAGTTCACCAAGCACTCTATAGTACTTCAAGTTGATCTCCCATGAACCTGAAACCTGCAGTTCAACAGACCATACTCACACATGTAGATCTCCTATGAGCTTGCAACAACCTGCAACTCAATGATCTTACACTTAGAAGGAACTTCCTTGCCTTCTTTTCTATCTCATACTTCAACAATACATGCCAATGGGTCTATAAATAGATCCCTAACTTAAACAATAGCTTAGACTCTTAATTTAGACAATTATCCTCACAGCTCAAGACTCTAACTAGCCTTTGCATGCAAACTCTTCATTCACTTAACTAACTGTCCATGCAACAAACAATTCTAGAACACACAGGCGACCGATGCCGGTCCCTGCTTGCCTGGTTCTGTTGACATCGGCCGACTCCCTGCCGTCGCCGGTGGCCTTCTGCACTGGTCATGATCGACGTCAGTCCTACTACCGATGCCGGTGCTCCTGGATCTCAGCAACCTTTTGTTCCTTTAGTTTGCAAAGAGTTGAAGCTTTTAGCTCCACAACTCAACAATCTCCCACTTGGAGGTAAACAACTGCAACCTATACCTGTACCTGTACTCCGTCTAGTTTGTTCCCTTGGCTTTGTATCCCTCCTCAAGATCACTCTTGAAGACCAACCACCACAAATCTTGTAGTGCAAAACCTATCATCTAGATCACTTGCCACATCCACATCTACAAACCATGTAGAAAATAACCTGAACCTGCATATCATGTGCACCTGCTGCTAGTCCCTGTAAGAATCCACTAAACTATCCTCCAATGGTTCTCTCCCAAATTGGCTCCAACTTGTGACAACTCCCACTGCTTGGGAAAACTCAGGTTTAGTACATACCATGCACTCATCCTTATTATGTGAATCAAGTCACATGTTCTGTGAACTATCCAACCAACGGCATGCTAACCGGTCTCACACAATCATCCTGAAACAAAGTCAACATATGACCTACCATGTCTCTAGAACACACTCATGCCAAAGAATCTTCCTACTCCCAGATTCTCCATGACACACCCCTGAACTAGCTTTACCTATAGTTCAGCAATACCTGTATATGTAACCTTGCAATAAGCACATCATACAGAAATAGGATAATGTAGCTAATATTATCTAGCCTGGTAAAGAGAAACACAATGATCAAACCTCCATTGCCCTGCAGCTCATACAAGATCATATACCCTGATCTTCCATCTCACGTATCCATTTCCACTCTTCTTCATCCTGAACATCCATTCGTCTCTCAGTGCTTACTTCCAGCTGGCCACTCTACCCAAAACAACTGTTTGGTTCTCATCCAAGGAATCACATCCTCATCCATGCCAAGCTCCCACTGTTTCCTGGATCTACCTGTTCTACTTCTTCAATAACTTCCTGGTCCTATGCCATAAGTGAGCAACAAGTAGTGTAAAGAAGGGAAATGATGAATTTAAGAACTTACTTACGCCTTTAGTCCTCCATATGGGTGCTTGAGACTCCATGACAGTGTGCTGTCTACCCAAAATTCATCTCAGTAACTGATGCCGATCACATCTCAGTCTGCAGCTGATCGATGTCAGTTCCCTGCGACTGCCACCTTGCCGACGTCAGTTTCCCCTGGCTGACACTGGTCATTATCTGCCCTGAGTCACCAACATTGGGCTACACATAGCCGACGTCAGTCCCTGTCTGGACACCAACGCTAGTTTTCCTGCTGACATCGGCCTCTATGTTTTTCTAGTGAGACCTGACTTTTTCTCGTAAGCTCTTTTTGGATCAAATCCTTCTCCAAAACACCCTTGCTCTGCTTAGAATTCTTTTGCATCTTGTGTTGAACTCTGTCCGTCACCTTCTCCTTGAAAACCAAGGCTTTCCTATTCTTGTCACTAACATCAGATTCCTCAAGAAACGTCACCTTCTTCTTTTGCATATAGAAACCATGATCCATACCTTCCAAATCTGAAAGCATATCCTTTGACTCAAGAACAAGCATCTCCTTCTTATCTATGTGACCAAGCCTATCAAGCCACATCTCTGAATCTACAGCTGAAGTAGATAACCCAGAAAGAGAGTCAGTAATACAAGTAGATAGATAAAGCGTACCTACTTTCTTACCTCTAGCTACAACAAGTGTACCCTTGGTAACCTTCCAAGAGTCTGTTGTGAGAGTTACTGTGCAACCCTCATCACCCAAACTTCTAAAAAAAATTAAATTCCGCTCCAGAACTGGGACATGCATGACCTCCTTTAACACCCATGTGTTACATGTCTGTAGTTTCAGCTTCACTTTCCCTTTGCCAGCAATCTGACAAGGTTTACCATCCCCTACACAAATTTCTCCAAAGTCTCCCTGGACATACTCATGAAAAAATTGCCTATGTGGGGGTGCATGAAAAGAGGCACCAAAATCTAAAACCCAAGATTTTACTTTATCCAAAGAACATACCAGAGCATCTCGTGCAGCGTAATCTACAACATCTACTTCTTCTTCATGTCCTTCATGCTGATCTTCACCTGATCTGTAATCTCTCTTTAAGTGCCCTTGCTTTCCACACTTCCAACAGGTTATTCTGTCATACCTGGACTTGGATCTTCTGTCTATCTTGGACCTTGATCTCCCATGCTCTGTCTTTTCTCTTTGCCTTCCTCTGCCTTCAACACTCAAAGCATTCCCTGATGACTCACCTGTGCTTTTCTTGCATATCTCTTCATTCAAGATCACACTCACAACATCATCCACTTTTAAGACTTTTGAAGGAGACACAGTGTTAGAAACTGCCATTACCAAACCTTCCCAACTTTCAGGTAATGAACACAAGATTAAGAGAGCTCTAATTTCATCATCAAATACAATATTGACTAAACTTAACTGGTTTACCAAACCATGGAAATCACTAAGATGGCTATGAACAAATCCACCTTCCAGCATTTGCAAATTAAATAAACGCTTCATAAGAAATACCTTATTAGAAGCTGAGGGTTTTTCATATAAATTTGCCAAAGATTACATCAACTCCACCGTTGTCTTACACTGTGATAACCTAGAAATCACAGATGATGCAAGACTCAATCTAATAGATCCCAGAGCCTTTTGATCAAGAACCTCCCATTCTTCATCTTTCATATATGAGGGTTTGCAAACAACCCCACCCAATGGTAAGTACAAATCTTTTTGATACAGATAATCCTCAATCTGCATCCTCCAAAATTGGTAGTTCTTGCCATTAAACTTTTCCATTCATAACTTACTGTCTTCTGCCATTGCTCAACTCCCACTCAAACAGAAACCCTGTGAGTAACCTATAATCAAAACACACTAACCAGATCTAATCTAATCTGTTAGTATCCCAACCAACCTGGCTCTGATACCACTTTGTTGGGGGATCACAAGAACAACACCTATTCTAATCCCACTTTGTTAGGATCTTGCTCCTCAGAAAGAGCACAGTATGATTACCAAATATAAGCAATTATAAATGCAGAAATAACCAGAAATACAAGTAACTAGAATTCACCAATAGCATAGAATATGAGAGACAATACACTATCTTGTATTAACACTTTACAGAAAAGAATACAATAAAAAGCCACCACACTCTTTCACCTTACAGAGGTTTCCCACACCTCAAGTGTATAGTAATTCTTCTACAACACTCTCCTACACAAAAAATGGTCCCAACAACCAACTCACACACAGAATTGGTGTTCACCTCTCCAACTAGTCAGTAATAACCCTACTAGTTCACCAAGCACTCTATAGTACTTCAAGTTGATCTCCCATGAACCTGTAACTTGCAGTTCAACAGACCATACTTACACATGTAGATCTCCTATGAGCTTGCAACAACTTGCAACTCAATGATCTTACACTTAGAAGGAACTTCCTTGCCTTCCTTTCTATCTCATACTTCAACAATACATGCCAATGGGTCTATAAATAGATCCCTAACTTAAAAAATAACTTAGACTCTTAATTTAGACAATTATCCTCGCAGCTCAAGACTCTAACTGGCCTTTACATGCAAACTCTTCGTTCACTTAACTAATTGTCTGTGCAACAAACAGTTCTAAAACACACAGGTGACCGACGCCGGTCCCTGCTTGCCTAGTTCTGTCGATGTCGGCTGACTCCCTACCATCGCCGGTGGCCTTTTACACTGGTCATGACCGACGTCGGTCCTGCTACCGACACCAGTGCTCCTAGATCTCAGCAACCTTTTGTTCCTTTAGTTTGCAAAGAGTTGAAGCTTTTAGCTCCACAACTCAACACAAAGTGCTTTTGTGAACCATAAGGTATATAATTTATAGTAGATGGTCTAGAGATTGACCAATGATATGGTCAACTTATGTAGATAAGTGCCTCAAAACACCAACCAATCTATGAACAACCTACCTTAGAACCTAAATTACAACTTTCATAGGGCTAATAGATAGTGGAGCACCAAGTAAAATAGTGTAAATGTGCCTAGTCCATTTTTTAACACAAATCAAAATAATAATAGTGCCTCCAATTTAGTAAATATGGTAGACCTAGCCTTACCCACTTGGTATAGACTACATAATATAATAGAACATGTTGAAATAGATTGTGCTCAATTTACATTAGCCTCAAACATCTTCCAAAAGGAGATGGATAGCTATGAAATAGTTCTTATATTAGATAATGTTAGTCTAGGACCATGTGGGGACAACCTAAGCACCACCATTATCTTGGAGACCTATAATTTTTCATTTGAGAGTGAAAATGATGCTAAAGACAACCTAGATGAGATACATGCTTTTAAATAGTTTCAGAGGGGTAAAAATTATCAATTTAGGAGTAAGTTTTATATTCCCTTGAGTACTTATACTCTCCTTAACATTCAAGTTCCCCCAAATGAAAACTCAAGTAACAATCCTACTCTACCCAAAGGACCTACTACTTCATACTAGCCTAGGAGTAGTGTCGCACCTCCCAGGATAATAAACCACTAGAATAAGGAAAACATGGATATAAAATCATAGAAGACCTAAAAAAAAGTAATGCCAACATAAAAAAATTTAAAATACTTTAGATGTCTAACCAGAAAGACTTATTGCTAAAATATTTGTCTAACCTAGGAGAAATGAAGCTAATAAAATTGTTGATGCTCATATTGTTATTTATAAATAAAATATAAAGACTCCCCCTTTCTACTAACAATTAGAATTTTTGGTAAAAACTTACATAATTTTTTGGTGGATTCAAGTGCTTTAGGGAATGTGATGACTTATGCCATTTCCTAACATCTAGGACTGACACGCACTAAATATACTAGAAACATTATTCAGTTGGATAAATTAGAAGTTAAATTTATTGGTGAGTTGAATCACATCTACATGTAGTTAGCTTCAAATCCTAGAGTTTAGTAATTCATGTACATCCAAGTCGTACGCATGGTTTTGCATATGGGATGCTTCTCAACTGAGATTGGTCCTAAACACTTAATGGGTATATGGCCATCAATTTTCCCACATATAAATACCATGGTGAGGTATACCTAATCATATTAGGATTGAGAGAGAGCCAAAGATGGCTCACATGATTAGAAAATATAATAATACCAATGAGATTCTATATTAGGAATATAAACTAGGGGTCTGTGAATTTGAGAAGGAAGAGAAATATTATGGTAGGTTCTCCATCAACAAGCTTACAATGTAAAAATAAATTGAACTTGAAGAGTTAGATTAGTAGGATGATGGATATATTCTCTAAACATCAAAAGTATTTTTATTTTATAGTCCTTCCCCAACACACATAAAGGTAGAGCAAGGCCATCCATGTGAGAACAAGGAATGCACAATCTTAGATGTTTCTCATGCTACCATTGTAAATAATTATGTGCCAACTTATACTACTGATGATCAGACTAGAAGATCATTAATAGCTAAAGATGAAGGTGTGTCAACCTTAAAATATGGGAAATATAATAAATAATTAAACATAGTATCAACACCTACCTTGAAAAATACACTATGCACAAATGATGATCATATGTAGACCTTGAATATTTATGGCTCCAAATTAAAGATTAGGTGTGGTGCTAAGATTGAGCTTATCAACCCAAGAAGAGGGTCATATTTGGAATAATTTTGAATATAATTTGTTTGCACTAACAACATGGTTGAGTATGAAACATTAGTACATGGCCTCTAATTCACACTAAGGAAAAGGGTGAAGAACCTGAAAGTCCTTGGGTATTTATAACTTGTGGTTATACAAGTTATAATCCACTATGTGTAAAATGACAATTATATTTCTAGGTACCATAATAAAGTGTGGAACTTGATTGAAGACTTCAATGTGTTCAACATTCAAACAATGCCTTGAAGAAAGAATTACATAACAAGTGCATTAACGATAGTTGTAAGTACTTTAGAACCCAGTAATAACTATAGACTAAGGCTATTCTTAGTATAGCTAGTCTCTAATCCTTTTCTATACAATGCCAAAATTTTCTAGGTCTTTAATGATGACCAACATATCATTGACTTCATCACCAACACTTACACATTTGAGTCCCAGATAATTGATGAGGATGACAAGCAGTTTGAATTAGATGAAGAAGGGGTCATCAACCTAAATAATAATAACATACCAAAAGGTATGGTGTCATTGGAGAGCCTATTTGACATGGACAATCATGGTAAAAAATTTAGAACTATCCCTACCAAAAAAATTACCCATTAGCATTACAACTTTGGAAACTCAAGAGAATCAAGACATGTTTCATTAGGCACAACTTGTACCCATATTGAAAAAACAGATTGTGCAGGCTTTGAAATACTTTGGTGACATTATTGCATGGATATATGAAAATTTTATAGTGTTTAACACCTCCATCCTCTCACATACTATTTCTTTGAATAAATTTGTCAAACCATTACACCAAATAAAAATTCCAATAAATCAATTATTGGATCCTTTAATTTTCAAATAAGTGTAGAATCTACTTTATATAAATATCATCTACCTTGTTAGAAACTCCACCTAGGTGGCCAACATGGTGCCCATTCAAAATAAGAGGATGGAAATCAAACTCTGTGTGGACTTCAAAAATATAAATAAATCTTCTAAAAATGATAACTACCTATTGCCTTCACTATCCATGAAGTCTTGTAGATAGTGAATGACTCTCAAATTATGTCATTTCTTGATAGATATTTAGGATATAATTAGGTAATGGTCAACTATGAAGATATGATAAAGACAAATTTTACAACTAAGTGGGTTATGTTTGCATATAAAAGGATGTTATTCAACCTAGTCAATGTGGGTGCCACCTTCTAGTAGTCCATGTATATTGCATTCAAGGACCTCATTGGTAGATGCATAGTCATATACATGGATGACCTAACTACATTTTCCAAGAATAGAGAAGCCATATGAAAGAATTAAGGGTAGTTTTGTAGAGGTGTAGGGACCATAGAATCTCCCTAAACCTAAAAAAATGTATATTTGGGGTCATAGAGGGTAAATTACTAAGTCACATCATTTTAGAGTGAGGTATTTTAATATACCCATAAATAGTGGAGGCCATTCTAAAAATCCCATTATTTGGTAGCAAAAAAGTATTGAAGTCATTCTTCAACAAAATCAACTTCGTAAGGAAGTTCATCCCAAGCTTTATGGAGATAGTTTGACCTCTCAAAAACATGTTGAATAAATATGTTAAGATTGAATAGAGGACTGAAGCACAAACAACTTTTTCTCAAATCAATATGTTAATTGTAAACATACCAATGCTTATTAGTCCTTACAATATGCAACCCTTCTATATATATTTGTTTGCTTCAGAACACTCAACTATTATTATCCTAATGTAAAGAAAAGGAGATGGGGATGAAATAAATGTCTCTTTTATGAGTTTCCCACTCAAAAATTTTGAGCTCAAATACTCAATCATTAACAACTAGGATTTTGTTATGATCAAATCAGTCAAAAAATTCAAGTATTATGATTTAACCTTTGAGGGTCTTACATGTGTAAATCCTAAGGTAGATTAAAGGGTTGAATTATCTAAATTAGTAAAAAAATGCAATAATTAACCATTGATTTGTTATATATTTTGACTTATTTTGAATTTATAAAAATAGATATAAATATTCATAAATATAAATTTATCTAGAAAGTAAATGTCACAGAAGATTTAGGCTCTAGACAGGTCTAAGTGTCATCAATAGGGTCCCAAGGTTTGATTGCTCACTGGATAGTAGCTCCCCACCTAGATAGTAGTGCCATATTGCTTTAGTGTCCTCAAAGTAGATTTAATGTCCTCTTTGTAGGACTATTCTTATTTTTTGGGAGCACTAGTGCTTTTGTTTATAGGTCTTATTCTTATGCACATGAAATCTCAAACTCTATATTATGCCTATAAAATCTAATTTAGTGTGTAAACCCTAATCCTCCTTGAAAGTATGGCATGCATTAAAAATGTGTGTTAGTTAGTAGTATAGGTTAGAGATACTCAACACCTTTTTGTGAAGAGAGTTGACTACATACCAATACTCTAAGGAGGGATCAAGGCCAATGTAGTTCTCCCACCTAGTACTTGATTCAAGTGCAAGTGAATGATCAATACCCATACTCTATATTGAATGCATTGAGTGTACTTGAGCTTTGAAATATTTTAAATATAGGTTTAGGGAAGGTGTAGATAATATTATATAGAATTAGGTCAGAATAGGGATCAAGTACCTTAATTTTGCTTAACTTATTATTTGGATAGGCTTATACATCTCTTTTCCATCTAGTGAATAGTGGTCAAATAGTCTTATATTTATAGAGAGTTGTAGCTTGTGTGGATGATAAAATATACTTATGACAACCTTAAGAGGGGTAAACATTTGAAATTGTATTCATTCGAGAGAGTTATATCAAGGGACACTAGTTCCATGTGGCTTCAGTGTCCTTAATGTGGTACTAGTGTCTAGCCAGTAGACTGTTGGGCACACTGGGTTAGGATTTGGGAATGCTATCATGGGACTATGTTTAGGTTGATAGAAGATTTTTTTTTTTTTTGCATAATTGATGAAAAATTATTGTCAAGGATCGAAGATAGGTCTAAGGATAAGCTAGGAATAGGCTATCTCAAGTAACACTCTTAGCATCCAAATATCGCTATTGCATGATTACATTTCTTCCACCACTTTATGATAGAAATGAAAGAAAGTGAAATTACTTGTATAAAGGAAAAATAATCATACCTAAACTTACCTAATAATTTGAGCCTATCTAGTTGAGTCTAAGTATGTGAATCTAGCTCCTCATATTTAAAAATCTAAAGCAATGACCTATAATGAAATATATAAAAATAAGTCCTTACTCAAGAAAATATAAAAAGCAAAAGACTATGCTGAATAAATTGATTAAATTTTAGTAAAGAGAGAGGAAAGTAATGAATACACCTCATTGTATATGTGAACCAATGCATGAACCTAGTGATAATCTATGTGTGTGAGTGTATATAGTGATCAAATCATTAAATAGATTAGATTGAGTTGATAGCTTGCTCAATCCTCATATGGTGTCTCAAGAACTTAATCTAATTTTGACTCCATCATTTCCTGCCCCTTCTTAGTGGATCATGATTTGTGAATAACTTGGATAATATTATAAGTGTGTTTAATCCTCTCATGTGGGTGGTTCAAGAACTCAAGTGGACTATGACTCCATCATTTCTAACCTATGTGAAGTAAATGCATCAAAAATTGAGTGAAATAAAGTGTTGAAAGTATCTAACTATGTATGTCAGCTTTGTGGCCACTTAATTAGATTAGGCAACTCTAGGCCACTCGTTAATGCCAACCACTACAGATGCAGTAAGGCATGAAACTAGTGAAAACCTAGAATGTGATAACAAGTGTATACAATTTAGAGAATGACATGGAGTTTTCCATTCCATCATATCAATGTGTGTATAACTAAGTATATGGAAATTATGTGCCACACACATGTCCCCAATATGATATCTGAGTATACTAATTCTGCACTAAGTATGTTATAATTAAATATATATATATATCTGAACTAAATGTGGGAATGATCATGCCATGTGTGATGCCCCCAAATCTAAACAACTAGTATGAATCTGAGCTAAAATAAGTGTATCAAAACATAACTTGAACATAACTATGAAACTTATGACTATACCTATGCAGATATGTACTATACATGGTGTACTATTTTGGCTAATATGGATTGCCCTAAAGCTAGCTAGGGATACTAGATTGTAGCACCATGTAGTGGATAGTATCACCCTATGGCACTAGTGTCCCAATTTGGGTGCTAATTTCTATCTAATTTGAAATTTGGGTGACTGAACTGATTTTTTAGTCTATTTTTTTCTATCTGATTTCTGAAACTGAGCCTATGTGATAAAAATATTATGTGAATAGTAAATTAGGACCCTGATTTTTGTGACAAACCCCTATGAATGTCTCTTCTTTTGAGAGTATTTGTGGAACCTATGTAAGAACTATCCTCAAAAGAAGTAGTTCTACAAAATGTGTTAGCTAGATCATATATGTGATAACTACAGGATATTTCAATACAATATGCAACAAACATAACATCAGAATGTAAAAAGTATCTGAGCATAAGTATGTAATGTAAGATGTATATTATAATCTATAATTGTACAAGGGTGTCAATATATATGTAATAAATGTATTTAATAACAAATTTGAGTAGTTACCTAGGGGGGATAGGGCATGATGTCCATCATGGCACCTAATTATGAAGGTTAGATGCATGAGATCCCTTATAACATCAAAAACTAGTGGGTATGTAACAAGCAAATACAAATGTCATGGTGAAGACACATACATGAAATCATACATATAAAACACAATGCATGCAAAATTAGGCCAAAGGGCCAAAATATAAGGGACATAGGCACATGTCACTAAATCTTAACATGAAGACATACAAGGACATGTTGAAATGTCCACATATACAAACAATTATTTGAACATTTAGTGTCTAAGTGAAATAATTTAAACCCTTAATGTACTTTGATTTATTATTAAATAATAATAATTTACTATTTGTTAAACATGAGGTGAAAACTTCATGTAAATAAATAATAAAATAGTGTGATTTATTATTAATCAGTTAAATTAAATGATTCTCAAGAAGGATGAACCCATTGGTTACAACATTCACCTCTCCCTACATTTATTATAAATAGGGTTTTACCCCTATTGTAGTATTCATTGTGAATACACTTTGTGAATTTGATATTTGTGTGTGGAAAATATTTACAAAAGTTCTGTAAAGGCTTATGTGAATAAGTGAGAAGTGAAAACTTTATATTGAGGTGTAGAGTTTCTTAATTAATTAAATATCATCTTTGTAGGTTTTTTTTACCTCTTTGAGGTTTTCCCACTTTAAATTTCTATGGATTGTGTCAATTCTCTGTGCTCTTTACCATCATGTATTCATCTAGATCTAATATATATTGCATATATATTTTATATTATGTTGAATTATCATGGAATCAAAGCCATGAGATGATTGGGTGATTGGAAAGAGTTTTTTTTTGGAAGATTCAAATCTTTTTCAAACAAATTTTTTATTTATCTTAGTTTCATATGATTTTTTTTTACAGCTTTGGAGGCATATGATATTTTTTTTATGGGTCCTTCTTTGCTCTGGAGAGCCTTATATCATAGCATTGGGTCTTCTAAAATCTCCATAAATCATCCAAAATAACGAGAAATCAGCCTCAAACCTCCCTTTCACACCATTTTCATAGAGATGCCATAACCAGCTCGGGAAAACTCAAAAAATTGATTTTTTAGTCAAATTTCAATTTTATAAATTCCTTCATCATTAAAAAAAATGGAAGATTGAAATAAATGTCAAGTTTTTTGAGTGCCTATACAAGTTTTTAGAATCTCCCAAACATCTATAGCGGCACCATACTTTAGCTTGAGTGATTTTAAATATTGAATTCTTCATCAAAAATTTCATTTTGAGGGTCCAATTATGTTTATCAAACAAAAATATGAGGGTTGCTAAATTTTCAATCAAATTTGAGACCTATAAAAGGAGATCTAAGATTTTAAAATTCCATAGGAGCACCATTGTAAATCTATAGGTATGTAGCTTATGTTACATAATTTTATAAATTATTTATTAAATAATTTTCTATTTAAACTTTAAATTATCTATGTAGACTTGTGGCCCCCACTTTCTTTGTCTTTTACTCTAAAAGTTAAAAATAAAGTATTTTTTAATTATTAGTAATTTTACATGCACAATAAATATTTATTTATTAAAAATTAAATAAAAAATAAATATGAATTAGTGCATGTAAATACTTAATTAAACCCATAGATGAGTTGGTGATCTTAATTTTACTAAAACATACAACTAAGAAGATCTCAAGTTAAAGACTCCTTAAAAACTTTATTTTTTAATCTTCTTAGTTGTCTTGGTAAAATTAATTACAATTTAATTAAAATTAAATTATTTTTTTGGTTTGCATGCCAACTTTTCACATGTTTAAAACTCCAGTTTACCTATCAAACTTGTTTCAACTTTTGACAAATATTTTCTCAAACATAGTCATGTAAATATTTTCTCAAACATATTCATGTAATTAGTTGATCCTTAGGTTTTGACACCTTCCATACATATCTACTATTTTGTGTTTTAAAACTTCCTACTATTAATTTTATAACTTTTTAAATAACAGTGTCTAGGTGGTCATTCTGAGTGTGACCCTTTTGACACCTAGTTTTATACAATTTTAAATCAATTTTTTACATTATTTAAATATAATTAATGTGATTAATTATATTTTCACTTATTATTTAATTTATTTTACAATAAAAGTATAAAAACTCATTAAAAAAATTACTTTTCTTAAAATTGTTCTTACATTAATATATTTTTATGACACAACACCCTATTTTGTCACAATCTTTCATAATATTTTGCTTTGTCTAGCATTAAATTGAAAAATTATTATGTATTTGCACTTTCAAATTTGTTTTAATATCAAATTAAGTTAAAATTCACTTCAAAAGGTCTCATTTTAAGCATTTATTTATTATCCTATTTAAAGAGAAGTTACGACTTTACCATTTTTTTCTTAGATAAATCTTTAATGCTTAATGGAAATAATTATATTATATGAAAAATTAATTTTAAAGCCAAATTTATGACCTAAAATTTATGGAATTTTGTCATTGGGATTGAAAATACATTTTTGGATGAAATGTGACCCCTGAGCTTACTAATTTATTTCAACAAAAATTACAGGAAGTTATGTCCATTATCTTTTGGAGTGTTAAGGATGAATTTCTTCTCCACATTTATAATCAAGAGTCCCATAGTGATTCTTGGAAACACTTTGAATCCATACACAAGGACACTCTCTCAAATATTATTAAGTTAATCCTTGAATTCCTAACTACATCTATGAAAGGAGATGGAAAAGTTGTGAAATTTTATGCTAAAATTAAAAAAATTAAAGCTCAGTTAGATGGATGTATTTTTAATTTAATTCAGAATCAATTTTTTTTATTTTATCATTAAATTAAATATTCATAAAAAATTTATAAACTTCATTTTAATTTAAATTTCTAAGTATTAAACTGAGCAAGATATCCCTAGCCTTACCACCTTGTCTTCTCTCCTGATTCAAAGAGAACAAGTTATGACAAATTTTGAATCTAAAGAGAATGTCATTCAAGAACTTATCACATTAAATAATATTTTTTATAACACTAAAAACCATAAATATAACCCTAATTCTATTAAAATTAAGTATAAGAATAAGAAATCTGGTAATAAGAACCATAAACTCAAGTTTAATGGAGATTGTAGTTTGTGTGGTAAATTTGATCACATGAGGGAAACATATTATAAAAATAAGGATAAATATAAAAATAAAACTTCTAAAAATAAAAAAGAGAATAAATCTAATCAAAATAAGCTAAAGAATTAAAACCCTAATCAGAATAACAATCAAAATTCAAATGTTATTATTTTGTATGTTGCTTTATTTGCTTCAAATAAAAATGAGCGGATTTTAGATAGATATGTATTGCACCATATGAATTTATTATCTAATATTATATGTGATTTTAGAGATATCTCTGAAATAATTTACTTATAAGAGATAATTCTTTTTTAGAAGCAACTAAACATGGAAAAACAATGTTTTTAAATATTAATATAAATGATCTTTTCTAGTTACCTAAGTTTAAAAATAATTTACTATCTTATTCTCAACTTATAAATGATAATTTTAATGTAACTTTACTTAAATATAGTTTGTCCATTATAAATCAATCTATCCCTCTAATTGTTGAAGGTGTTCAAAATAATGGTTTATATATCTTTTCTCCTTCTACATGTTTTTTTTCATTGCATAATAAGAATGAGTCTCAATTATGGCATGAAAAATTAGGACATGTTAATTTTATAAGTTTACATGATATGTCCAGAAATAATCTTTTTTTTTTTAACTTATTTATATCCCATTTCATCATGAAACTTATGAAAATTGCTTACGTGGTAAGAAACATACTAACCCCTTTCACAAGAATCATGATGCGAATTCCTCACATCCTTTAGAATTGATTCATAGTGATGTTGTAGGACCTCTTGAAGTTGTATCTCCTTATGTCTCTTTCTATTTAATTTCTTTTATTGATGATTACACTAGAATGATTTAGTTTTTTTTCATTAAAAATAAATATGATATGTTGTCTAAATTAAAAGAATTTAAATCTGGAGTTGAAAATGCATCTATTTTTTTATTAGGAGATTGAGAAATGATAATGGTGGTAAATATGTTAGTAAAGAGTTTGTTTCTTTTCTAATTAGTTATAGTATTCAAACAAACCTAAAAAATCCATATTCCCCTTAGTAAAATGGTATTACTAAAAGGAAAAACTGCATCTTCATAGAAATGGCTAGAACAATATTATAATCTACAAATGTTCTTAAGTTTTTATGGGCAAAAGTCATGAATACTATTGTATATATTCTAAATAGAATCCCTACCAAATCCTTGCATTTTTCTACCCCTTTATAAATATGGACCAAAAATAAACTTAGTGTGACTCATCTCAAGATATTTTGTAGTCTTGTTTCTATTTTTATTCTTAAAGTTGAAAGAAAGAAACTTGATCCCACTTCTTATTTTTGCATTTTTTTAGGTTATGGAGGTAAGATAAAAGGTTAAGAGTGTATGATCCTTATAAACATCATATCATTGAGAATATAAATGTTTTTATTCTTAAAAAATTCTTTTTTGAGCTCTTTATGGAACCTCCTCAATGTTCTTCTATTGATAAACCTAATACATGCCTTTGAAGAAGCTGATTCAATTTTGGATAACTTAATATCTGAGGAACCCTATAAATTTTATGTTCAATCTAAAAAACCTAAATGAAAATAATCCCTAATTTAATGTTTTAATGTTGATAACCTTAATAAATTAACTATAATTCAACATTCTTATCATGAATTAATGATTATGTATGAATGTGAACCTCAATCATTTGAGGAATCCACTTAAGATGATAGATAGAATCTTATTATGCAAGCTGAATATAATACCTGAATTAAAAATCAGACTTAGGATCTTGTCTTTCCTATGTCTTAAATTCATATTTTCAATTGTAGGTAGCTTTATAAGATCAAATATAATTCAATTGGTAAAATTGATAAGTTTAAAGCTAGATTAATTATTCATGGTATACTCAAAAATGAGGGATTGACTATGTTGAAACCTTTACTCGTATAGCAAAAATAAGTATTGTTAGACTTCTTATTACTCTTACATCCCAAAATGGTTGGGTTATCTACTAAATGGATGTCAAGAATGCATTACTAAATGGTGATTTAGAATAATAAATCTACATGACTCAGCCTAAAGATTTCATTGACCCTAACAGAGAATATTATCTATGTAAGTTAAAAAAGTCTTTATACAATTTAAAATAAGCTTTTAGAGCATAGTATTCTATAAAAAAAAAATTAAGAATTGAATTTTTATAATTTATACTCTAATAATGATCTCTTTTACAAAGTTGAAAATGGTCATTTGATTATAATTGTATTATATGCTAATGATTTGTTGACTACTAGTGATCTATAAAATTTAATTCATAAATATAAGAATAAACTAAGTTAAATGTTTGAAATGACTGATTTAAGCATTCTACATCATTTTTTAGAAATAACTACATTTTAGGATAAACATTCTATTATTGTATCATAATCTTAGTATGCTCATAACCTTCTTGTTAAGTTTAATATGCTTGATTATAAATATTCTTCTACTCCTATTGAAGTTGGTGTTAAACTCGATCCAAAACCTACATGTGAAAAGATTAACCCTACTTTATATATATAGCTTATTGGTTGTTTGATTTATCTAACCATTATTAGGCCATATATTTCATATATCATTGGTGTTGCTTCTACATAAGATCTATATTTAGATCATTGGAAATTATCTAAATGAACTATTCTTTATATCAAAAGAGAAATTATTTTTTGTTTATTTTATTATTCCTTTGATAATGTAAAATTATATGGTTATTATGATGTTTACCATGCTATTGATACTATAGATCATAAATATACTTTTAGATATATGTTTAAGTTTGTTGTAGGTGATATCACTTGGAACAACAAGAAACATAGTACAAAAGTGCTATGGAAGTTGTCAAAGAAGCCATATGGTTGTGAAAGTTGTGAAAACTTCATTAAGATGTTTCTCACAATACCATCATTCATTTTGATAACTAAATTTTTATAGCTCTGGTAAAAAATATAGTACAACACCAAAGAACTAAACATATTAAAGTTCATATGCTTTTTATCTGAGAGAAATTCTTCAATGGTGATATTGATCTATAGTTCTATCCTAGAGATGAATAAGTGGTAGATATCTTTTTAAATCTACTGAAGTTACTAAGTTTTATCAATTTATGTAATATTGGGCCTCTCATAGTTGTCATTGAGGGTGAATTTGCATGTTAATTCCACTTCTTAATGGACATGTGTTCCTTTTTATTCTCTATACTTATTCTCATTGTAAAACATTGTAAAATCATGTGGAAGTTTTGTTATTTAAGTAAAATTCATGTGAAAGTTTTAATTTTTTACCCCAATACATAAAAGCATACTTTTTAATGGAGGTCATTATGTTATAAAAGGATCCAAATATGCTTAGATGATTATTCATGAGAAATGATTAGATGTAGTCTCATGATCATGCTATCCTAGACTTGCTTTATAGTCATTTATGGACTACACTTCATTTTGTTTCAAAATGTGATGTTTGACATGATGAAAGTTTTTTAATCTTTCAATTGTGTACATAATATAATTCATGTATTAAGGTGACTATGACATTTATCCCCACTTAAAACTAAGGGGAAGTGTTTAAACATTTAATATCTAAGTGGGATAATTTAGACCCTTATCATACTTTTGTTTATTATTAAATAATAATAATTTATTATCTATTAAACATGAGGTGAAAACCTTGTGTAAATAAATAATAAAATAGTGTGATTTATTATTAACTAATTAAATTAAATGATTCTCAAGAACGATGGACCCATTGGTTACAATGGTCACCTCCCCTTACATTTATTAAAAATAAGGTTTTACCCCTATTGTATTATTAACTATTAACACACTCAGTGAATTTGATATTCAAGTGTGGTAAATATTTAAAATGGTTCTATGAATGCTTATGTGAAGAAGTGAAAAGAGAAGGCTTTGTATTGGATGCAAAGTTTCATAATTAATTGAATATCATCTTCATGGGTTTTTTAATCTCTTGAAGGTTTTTCCCACTTTAAATTCTTGTGTACTGTGTCAATTCTCTATGATAATTTCCATCATTTATTCATCTAAATCCAATATATATTGCATATATTTTGTATATTATGTTGATTTTATCAATAACAAACAATTTGGCTTAGACCCACATAAAAGGACATGTTCAAATATTCACATATAGAATCTAAAAAAAACACATAAAGGATAAGGGCACATGTCCAAGGCAGACAAACATAAAAGTGGCATAGAGAGAAATAACAATGGCATGTTCAAGTACCCTCAAAATGGAAAAAATATAGAAAACACAATCAAGTCTAAACTAGGAAAGCTAGAAATGAAAGCATGTATAGCTATGTATTACAAATCTAAAATGCTAAGATGTACATATGTTGATTCTAACTAGTGATAGTTAGAAGAAAAATGAAAAATGGGTAGAAATAGTCAATATCAATATATATCAATGCATAATTTGAAATGTATATAATCTAAGGATAAAACTTGCTAGTAGTACTTGTGTAAGAGATGCCCCCAAGTGGGTAGATGTATCATATGAATAAACCTAGATCAGTGTATATGTCCCTAGTGGGTAGATGATAGTAATTTTAGATCAGTGTAGTGGACCGAAGCCCTGTATCTAATTTATAAGTACTTAAAAATAATAAGTGAAGCATTTATATATGATAAAATTAACTATACCAATATATCTAGAATATGTAATATATTGAAAGTAGTAGAAATGTAAACATAGCAATGCATACAATCTATAAATTTTGTATTTTCTAAGTAATCTTTGAATGTTTTTGTATTTTGACATGTTAAATATTTTTATGTTTTCTAGATATAAGCTATGTACAAGCAAATGAAAATAAACTATGTACAAGGAGGGAGAAAATGAAGTATGTATAAGAGTAGGAACCATACTAACCAATGATTCTCATGGGAGACTCAGTATCACCATGGCCTATGTTGAATAAGGGAACTATGATCATGTGTGTAGTGTGAAAGGGCAATTATTATCCTATAATCTATTATGTTGTATAATTTATGTCTAAATCTACCTATGTGGTGATGTTAAGAAGTTGTGGCACTGATTGTGATGCCTTATGAATTAAAGGGTCTTAAGAACCCATCTAGTAGAAGAGGAAGATATAGGTGATGTAGGTGCCCTATGCTAAGAACCATTATAACCTAATAAAATTGATCTCAAAAAATATTGAGTAGAGGAAGGTCCCCTAAATTCTATGACATATCTATGATGTAGGGGTCTCTCAAGTAATGGTCTCCATGGGAGAGTATGCGTATGTGTAGATATCGTAGGAGTAGACTTGGCATACACTGATGGATCTTCTAAACTTTGTGATGTATGCATAGGAGATGTACTCTTAGTTGTAACTAATAGCCATGCAATATCTGGTAATGGTGTTAGAATTGTAACTAGTGTTTGGGATGGAATTATAACTAGAAACTATGTTAGAACTGCCTATGGGATGGGTAGAGGATACTCATATAGGACACCCTCAACTTTAACCACCTAATTTCCATGTATGTACTTCAGTCATCGATGTACTATAGATGAGATATTTTGGAGATGATATAACCATGCTTACCTAGTAATATATCGAGTATACCTACACTAGGTACTATTAGGAACCGAGTGGTTATGTATGTTGATCCAACCTGTAATGGAAGCACAATATCCCTAATGGAGCTTTGAATGTGGCCATTAAAACAACTAATGATTGAGTCTATGAGGAATATATTCCTCTCTGTGTAGCCCAAGTGTTGTAAGAGTTTCATAGTTAACATGCATATGTTTAACCCATTGTCAACCACAATAGTAGGAATAAGATGGTGTTTTATGTCTACACATATAAATAGTACATATAAATATGTGTCATCATTCATAATATCCTACTCTAAAAATGTGATAAGTGGTGTAAGTATAACTTTAGTGTGATACATGCTAATAATCTTCTGTGATACATGTGTCTCCTTTGTAACTATGTGATATGAATGCAGTGGTAGTTTTACTTGGTATATATATAGTGAATACCTAATGTACCCCCTACCTTATTCATTGTATGCTTTGGGAATGGAACTAAAAATATCTTTAGTGCCTTAGCATTTATTTTCTATTATTTTAGTGCCTTTGTGGGTGTTCTCACATCAATAATATTAGCCTCAATTAGATCTTGTATCTTGTGTTGTAGGTTAATGCATTTGTTTGTTGTGTGGCTTCATGCCTTGTGATACTCATAAAATGCATTTGAATCATAGTTATTTGGAAGAGGTCATGTTGTATCAACCTCCTTAGTGTGAGGGAGAGATATGACATTACATTTCAAGATTTGGCGTAAAACCCATGATTATGACTTTAGAATATTAATGAAGTCTCTGCACTGAGGAGCAGATAAAACCAATTTGGGAGATAACTTAGAAGCTATGTTGACTATGACCTATTGATCATTTTTGTTCTCTATGGCCCTTACATTGTATGGAGGCATGTTTAAACTCTTAATAGTTGATTATAATCCATTTGTGTACTTCATTTTTCCTATTGATAAGAGCTTAACCTCTCTTTCCTTGACTATGTGACACAAATCAGTAAATGTAGGAAACTTATTGAACAAGATAGCTTCATGTAATGTTGGTAAGAGACTCTATTTAAATATGTCTTGAATCTCTTTATCTACTATGGGGCTAGTCAATTTGGCTAGTATTTTCTTGTATCATAAGACATAATCTACAATAGGCTCATTCAAATTTTTATTTAACTTACCACTTGCACATATGATATCTTATCAATGATTTTTATAGATAAGTGTGTTGGGAACATGTCAGATAAAGCATTAAATTTCATGATAGATTGATTTGGTAAATCATAGAACCATTTTAGGGCATAATAATTGAGACTATGTGGAAATAACTTTGTAAAAAGCCAATCATTAGACACATAATCCAAACATGATATGTGAAAATATTTGAGATAGTGCTTTGGGTCACCCTTGCCATATAATGTAAGCTTGGGTTTCATGAAACTAAATGGCAATGGATTTGTCACTATGTGATGTTATAAAGGTGTATGTAAGAGAATGTTGGAATCCAAGGCATGTGATGGCCTAGTGGTTCCTTTCTTAATATGTAACACCTTAGATTATAGAGTATAAATATCATGCATAAGGGATTACACATATGGAGTGGAGGAACTAGACACAATTGATTTAGCTATCACTGATGGTTGTTGAATAACAATCTTAGGTTGTGTCATTTGAGTTGGTTGAGTTGGCCCCACTAAACTTGTAATAACATTATTAACTGGAGGAGTTAAAGATTTACCATTCTATTTTTTATTCTTGATTTCCAATATGGATTATAAGATATATCAATGATCAAAGGGTTGTTCCTAAATTCTATCTCTTAAGGCTTATAGTACCTCATCTTTGTTCATAATTATGTCATTATTGTTAAGTGGAGAGAGTGTGTCTTGATTTTCAATGTGTACCTCATCTTGTACTTGGTTGTATTATTCCTCTTTAGATGTATTGTCATTTAAATCCACATAATCAAGGTGAAAAGTATTCATAGTTGTATTTGTAATAGGATTCTTGTCCATGTTATAGGCTTGAATGGCAAGAATCTAGTCTAGCACTTCTTCTTAATGGAAGAGATATAGCTTTTTTAGCTGGCATATAATAAACAAATTAGAATAGAGATACTAAAATAGGATATATGAAGTCTAAAAAATTAATATCATCTAAAAAAAGAGGAAATAAATTGATACAAACCCTAAGAGCATCTACTATTAGGATTTTTTAAATCTAGGATTTTGTTGTACCAATTTAAATTATATGTAAATAAATTGAAACCTAATATGAAATTGATTTAATTAGTTAGGTTGTCTAAAAAAATTAGAAAATCAAAACTATGTAACCCTAATTTATTGCACAAAAATTTAGATTAATTACACCTATGGTTTTAGGCAATTTCAAAGTAAGTCGGGTTCACCAAATGATTTAACCTTTTAAGGTTTTACATGTGTAAATCCTAATCTAGATTAAAGGCTGAGATGTCTAAATTAGTTAAATAATATGTAATAATTAACCACTAATTTTTTATTGATTTTGACTTCTTTTGAATTTCTAAAAATAGAAATAAATATGCATAAATAGAGACTTATTTGAAAAGTGACTGTCATAGAAGATATAAGTTCTAAAAACTAGGTTTTAGACAAGTTTAAATATCATCAATAAGGTCCCTATGTTTGATTGCTCACTAAAAAATAGCTCCCAACCTAGATATAAGTGCCATACTATTGTAGTGTCCTCAAAGTGGCATCAGTGTCTTTTTTTCATGACTATTCCTATTTTTTGGGAGCACCTGTACTCGTGTTTTTGGGTCCTATTCCTATGCACATGAAATTTGTAACTTTTTATTATGGCTAGAAAATTTGATTTAGTGTACAAACCCTAATCCTCCTTAAAATTATGACATGAGATGAAAATGTGTGTTTATTAGAAGTGTTAGAACCACAATGATTGAGGGGGGGCTGAATTAGTCTTCAAAACATTCATTTAATTCTACATAACATTCATGAGCCATTCATATAAACATATAGATAAATCAAAGCACAAGTAACCATACATATGAACATGAAATACAAGAACACATTATATATGTGGGAAACCCTCAAAGGTAAAAAAATCATTGATCTATGCAGATGGACTATAGTCGTATAAGACAAAAACCAAATTTAGTGAAGTACTAATTCCACTTGGAGCACCAACCCTAACTAGCTAGACACCCACTTGACTAAGATTTAGCAAGCACCTACTTGTAAGGAGGTGCCAACCCCCTAAATGAATTAATAGCCACTCATCCACCTAATTTTTTTTATCACCTTCAGAACACTATATATCTCAACTAATGGATGATGACCACCTCTTTAGCTCTTCACACTCTTATCCCTCTCAAAATGCCTTTTAGGCCTCTTCGCTAAACTATGTCTCTTAAAGACTAATTAGGTCATATGACCTTGATATTAATATGAAAACTCATTATCATATCTTCATTACAAATCCTATACACTCCTCTAATGGTCTATAAGACCTCCTTATACTCAATAAGGTGTTATTTCATTTACTTGCACATCCAATTCCTCTAACAAGCCAAATAGGCCTTTTATACAATCCTCATGCTCATACACACTTTGTTTGGCCACACACACTTGTTCATTTATATTTTACACATAATAAGCTTTAGGACATGTTACAAAAAGAATCAATCACAATCTTAGGTCAGCCATAACTCAATGGATTACACTCCTTCTTTAGGCCTCAAGGAGACCTATTATGCCTTTTTAGACACAAGTTACACTTTATCTTCCTTGGACCACTTTAAAACTACACAAATGATAATAACATATCATATAACAATCAAATACACCCCAAAAAATGTCTTTTAGGCTCAATTATACATTTTACAACAAATCACTACTTGAAACCCCTCATTGTTACTCAATTTTATTAGGCTTATGCACATGAAGAATATGAATTTCAATATTGAAACTCAAACTCACTTCATCCACTTAAAAATAATAAATAAAATACATAAACATAATATACATAACCTCAGGTTCATCACCATATGCTTGAAACACTTCAACTCAGGACAAAAATGCTTAACTCATCTCTTTAGTATGCTCACTCAGAACTGTCATAACTATCAAAAACTAGTCATGAAACTAATTAACATAAAACACCTAAAAGGACACTATTAATGATTATAAATATATTAAAAATATTAGATAACATAATCAACAACCTCAATCACAAAAGCCATAATCTCTAATAGCAAATATTGGTCTTGCATATCAATCTCCTGACCTTATCCCACATAGTCCTGTTTGAACCAGACAAGCCATTTTGGCTTCAAATTTTCAACTCTTACGCTAAATTCAAATATTTTATAAAGAATTAATAGGAATTTCAATTCAAAAAAAAAACACCGTGCACTATATTGCATCACTCTTTCATGAAATTACACTTAAATCCAACTTTTAATCACTGCCTAGATTTTGCACATTTTGCTTTATTAGGCCTATTAACGACTAGCCTAATTGGATCACCAAAATAATAAAATTAATGACTATAGAAAATACATAAACCACCATGGACAATAAATAAAATTCTCTACCTTCTCCATCCAATCATTTTTAAACTTTGTCCAATATAACTTTTGATAGCTATAGTAACTTCAAAAATAAGCTTATATCTTCAAATTTTCTCTCTCATTTGTCTAAACACCACCATTTGGAGATACTTGGTAGAGTCCAAAACAATCTCCAAACACTTACCTAGGCATATCAATTCATTCTAGGCACTTTTTATCAATATCTTCAACATTGGGTCCTTATTAAGGTTTTACGAGGGTTTAAACCTTTCTATAGTGTTAACAATCATTCATAAATCATAGCCCCTCAATTCAAAAAATAATGCCTATAAATTTCACCTAGTAACCTTCCTTATGTCTCATTAATAGCTTAGGTTTCCATTCAAAGGTTTTACAATCTAATTAGCACAACAAAATCCTTTTCAGGTTGAGAACCCTTCATTATGATCACTTGAGAGACTTCTAAACAAATTTTTATGCCTTGTCCTTCAAACTAGAAACTCAAACTTCATTAAAATTCCTAAAACAAATTGAATCACATTTTTTAATGCTTACCTAATCACACTTAACTTTAAAACTAATCTTGATACCCCATTAAGCTACACTCTTTATACCATAGTCTTCATACCTTACTAGGCCTTAAACTGACCTTCATGCCTCTTTCCATGCTCTCAACACCTCACTGTCATGTTCAACACCTCACTCTCATACCATAAAAATTATCTCATGCTTAAACAATATCGTAAATCCTTCGCATGCCTTGACAATAGATCATGATACCTCATTAGGCTAGGTAGGGTCTAAATACAAACCAAAATAAAATGCCTTACCCTCAAAGACCCACCTTATAACACTTTTGAAGGCTTCTACACCTAACTCAAAATCCCATACATTGCCAAACAAATTCTCACTTTCCTAATCTCATGGACTTCACCATGCTACCTACACATACCTTCTCATAAGGTCTAAACTAGGATTCACAAGACACCTTGACTATGCTCAAAAATGCTAACCTCAATGATATCACTCAAGCTTACATAAGAACACTCATAAGACACTCATATCTCTTCTCTCATACATCAACACTCTTCCAAAATACTTGGCACAACTCACTACCAACTGACCTTTCCACTACCAACTAACCTTGGTCTCAACAACACTCTTGCAGACCTACTTATCATCATACCTTCACAAGAATCTTCAATTACAACACTGACAATTTCATGTTGACTTAAACCTTGACATCAACCAACAAAGAAGACAAAGATCAATAAACTCAACTTATTGCATTAATTTCACAAGCTCATACCTCAAAGACCACTCACCATGCATCTTCACTAGATGCACCTTGACATCAATGACATCAATGATAATAACCTTAGAATCAATGACAATAGTTCTCAACAAACTCCCCCTTTTTCATTGATGTCAAATACACTACAACTTGATCATTATTATCTCCCCCATTCTAATCTTTCTCCCCCTTTGACTTTAATGACAAAGGGTCTTCTACAAATTTCTATCTAATTTTTAGATCTAAACTTCAATAAACAACACCATGGGATACTAAAAAACACTCACATTAATACCAGTTATTATAGACAACTCCTAAAAACACACTTTCTCCCCTTGAGCTGACGAAACCTATCAAAGACACTAAATGGAAACAATCCTCAAAAACCACTCTTTTCAATAGGCTACCTCTCCATTTTTAATAATCTCCCTCATAAATTAGCTCTATCCCTTTCTCCAACTAACTCCATACATACCTCTATTTTGATATCAAAAGAAACCACTCTAGTGACAAAGAACTCAGAACTACCAAGCTCTCCCTTAGACCAAACATATCTTATTCAAATGAACTTAGATCATAAGACCACTCACCTTGTCCTTGACATGAGTAAATAAGATCAAACTCTTGATCACTACTAGGCTACCACACTCTTGATGCCATCTAGAGAATTAGTGACTCCCCCTTTTGTCTTTATAGCTTGCACACTATATGAATCAACAAAACTCATATACCAACAACACTTCTATATCTATCAACATTATTTTATATGTCTTCATTATAGCTACCAAGCTTCCACTAACTAATGAGTGTCTCCATGAAGCCTAATGGAGTCACCCCTTACCAAGGGGAACTAAAATAATACAAACTTAAGATATTCCTAGATTTCCATGCTATCACAATATTGATGATCCTTTAGGATCCTTTTAGGCTTTATTAGCCTCTTTAGCTTGGCCTCTTCATCATCTATATGGTTAATAATCTGAGTTGATAATGAACACTCTTGATACTCTTCAATATCTAGTCTATGTTTTATCACATCAAATAGTCCACTTTAGCTTGTAGACTTATTAAGACTAAGATTGACTATCTTTGGCTTCTATACCTTAGTTTTTATTCTTTCTTGAACTCTAGGAGCTTGAATTTTATTGTTATATATTGGTGATTGATGATGATATAATATTTTAACGTGACCAATGTTATGACAATTATTGCAAACAACATCACTCATACATCTTGACTGATGTGGACTATGACTCCTTCCATAGTCCCATGAGTACTCATTCTTGGAAGGTCTTCTACACTCTCTTTCTCTATGACCAAATTGACTATATGAGAAATAGTAACCATTAAATAAATTTGTATACCTTATGTAATTAGATTGTCTAACAAAATTTGTCTTCATATTATTTTTTAGGTTGACCTTCTTGTTCACATTAGCATTTTTGCTTGTTCTCTTTTTGATCTACTTTGAAACTAAGACCTACCTTATCATTGATAGAATTATAACTACACAATGCCATTTAGAGCCTTAGTACTCTTTTTAAACATTTCATAGGTCTTTATCTTGCTATTTGTTTGATCCAATTCTAACTTTAAGGACTCTATTTTTTACTCATACCTGGTGTATTCTTATTCCTTATCTTTTATGATAGCAGTGACTATCTCCATCTGAGTTTCAACCTGATTGATGATCTCATTATGCTCCTTGGATGTGTTATTTAGTCCCTCCTCAAACAAACCAATCTATTCTTCATAGTCCTTAACTAATGACTTAAATATATGATTCTTCTTCTTTACAAGTTTCAACTCTTCTAAGGCACTTATCAGTTCACCTCAAATTCTTCTTCATCTAATTTATCAACCATATTTCCAAAGTCATGCAATCTTATTCTTGGGAGCAACCTACTTATTTGGCCATGAAAATATCTTCATTGCTAACCTAATCAACACCTTCATCATCACTTTCATAATCACTCCTTTCAATCTCATCAGAGGAACTATTGTCTTCTTTGGTATAAAATCTTTTCTTATTCTTAGAAAACTTCTTCTTGGCTTCATATTTTTTGAAACTCTTCTTGATCTTGTCAAACCTATAGTACTTCTTGTCCTCATCGTGAGGTTCATCAACTTATTAATATTGCTTAAACTTATACATGTGAGGAAATTTGTTATCAAAATGTCCAATCTCACCAAAGTTGAAACATTTGAAAGGAAACTAACCATTGTACTGACCATATCCAATTTTCAATTTCATAGCAAGCATGGTTATCAATTCATCATCATCAACATCTAAAAATACCTCATTCTTGAGCTTCTTGTCTTTTGACTTCTCAACTTTCAATGTTACTTCTTTCTTGACAGGTCTTCCTTCATTTATTTGGATTTCATAGGCAGTCAAGATGCCATGAAGCATATCCATCTAAATTGTGTCTAGATCTTGTATTTATTCTATTACAAACACCTTTAAATCAAATTTAGAAGTTAGGTATATTAATACTTTTTTTATAATTGTATACTCTCTCACTTCTTATCTAAGAGCTCTTATGACATTGATAACTTCAATAACCCTTAATAAGTAGGATGCAATGATCTCATCTTCCTTCATACTCAAGACTTTCAAACTACCTTCTATGGGTCTACAATTTAGCCATATTCACATTGGTGTTTCCTTCATAGATAGTCTTCAACTTGTCCCATATCACCTTGGATGACTCACAGTGTATCACCTTCATAACTTCTACCTATGATAGGCCACATAAAATGACATTCATTACCTTGGAATTGTTCTCACTTGCCTTATTTCCTATTATATTAGTTTGTGGTGGTAGGAGGTGGAGTGCATCCATCCACAACTGACTACCATATGTTATGGCCATTTGATATTAGATATGTCCTCATTTTTATCCTCCAGAATGTATAATTAGTCCTATTGAAGAATGAAGCCTTACTGGTAGAGAAACCAACTTGAACTTGACTATTAGCCATCCTTAATTCTAAGATCTCCTTTAGGTTATTAAGCCCACTCCAAAGGATCAACTCTAATACCAATTGTTGGAAGCATAATGATTGAAGGGGGAGGAGGGGGGTGGGTAAATTAGTAGTAAAAACATTAAATCAATTCTACTTAACATTCATGAGCCATTCATACAAACATATAGATCAATCAAATCACAAGAAACCATACAAATGAAAATGAAATACAAGAACAAATCACATATGTAGAAACCCTCAAGGAGAATAAAACCTAATGATATATACAAATGGACTATAGTCCTATAAGACAAAAACCAAATTTAGTCAAGTGTCAAATCCACTTGAAGTACCAACCCCAACTATCTAAGCACCCACTTGATTAGGATTTAATAAACACCTACTTATTGAAAGAGTTTACAAAACTCTTAGCTAAGATCTCTCCAATGGCCCATTACCATATCCATGATGCTAATGCATTTCAAGAGAAAATCAATTGAACATAACACAATTGTTATACCCAAATGATATGAATATAAAGCATATGAAAGAATGAATATTACAAAGAGAATGTACTTGATTATGTAGGCAAGGCAAATCAAGAAGAAGCCTAAACTAGGAAATGTGGGATAAATCTCCAAATAGTGATAAATAGTGCACCTAACAAACATGAGTAAAACATACTCTAACACACCCCTGAATTGAAGCTAGGGGCTAACAAAAAGAGAGGTTAAGACTCCTTAGAAGATATGTCCCAAAAAATATGCCATGTTCGGTACCTATGTAAAATGTCAAGAGAATCTAGTGAAGAAGCCAAATGTCCTGATGGATGCCAATACATCTTGCTAGAATACATGGATGCTAGTCACGTAACCACAAAGTAAAATAAGAACTAGTGTTGACTAAAAGGATCAATTAGAAGAAACATTAATCTCCAAAAGACTAGGTAGAAGATGAAACCCGAGGAAGCATTGCTAAAAATCCCCCCCTCAATGTTGAACACTAGCTGAAAATAATCATAATATCTACACAAGTGGTCTAAATCCACTATTCAAACACTAAACAAGTTGACAATGTATACACTTGAATAGCTTCATGTCATGCTAAATGAGACAGTCAAACTATTAAAGAAGACAAGATGACATTGGGATTCACCAGAGTAACTACAATCAAGCTATGGGAGACTGTCAACTATCAAAAAAGTGCTGTCAAAAATATAGAAGAGTACACCAAAGAAGGCCAATAAATGATGAGATATTATGCAATCCTCATATGTGTTTTGAAAAACAAAGTGCTTGAATAAGATACCCATGTACAAAGGAGTAATCTAAAATCATTATTATGCTAAAAACATGAAATCACACATGCACATAAAAGATGCAAAAACATAACTCTCAAAAAGTGGAGAAAAGAGAGAAAACCCATAGGAAAAACTCCCACCCCAAAAGAGAAAAACAAAGAATAAAGAGCAAGAAATCCCTCCAAAACTCTTATCCAAGATCTTGAGTAGTCCAAATCCACTACATAATCATAAAACAATTGACACTGGGCTTTACCAGAATAGCTTCAATAAAGAAGACTATCAGTGATAGAAGAGTACACCAAAGAAGGCCACCAAAAGATGAGACATTATGCAATCCTCATATGGGTTTTGGCAAACAAAGTTCCTAAATAAGATACCCATGTATAAAAGAGGAATCTAAACTCATTATTGTGCTAAAAACATGAAATCACACACACACACACACACACACACACACACACACACACAAAAGGTGCAAAAAACATAACTCTTAGAAAGTGGAGAAAAGAGAGAAAACTGATAGGAAAAACTCCCCCCCCCCCCAAAAAAAAAAGAGAAAAAAAGAATAGAGAATAAGAAAGCCCTCCATAGGTAATGTTGATGAAGTTTGCAATCCAAGTACTTAGAATTCACAAAAGGACTCAATCGACACGAGTGGTCTAAATCCACTACTCAATCTTAAAACAACTAATACTGGGCTTCACCAAAATAGCTTCAATAAATAAGACTATCAGTGGTGATGAAAGTACAAAAAAGTATTGTATGTGCAAAGAATGCTCAAAATCAAAAAGTAGAATATACATCACACCCCCCATACTATTAAATGGATGGAGTGGAGAAATAAAGGTCTACATGAGTGGTCTAAATCCACTACTCAAACACTAAATAAGCTGACACTGTATACACCAGAATAGCTCTAAGTTATGTTTAATGAGACTATCAAAGAAGACATGTTGACACCAGGATTTACCAAAATAACTACAATCAAGCTATGGGAGACTGTCAACTATCAAAAAAGTGGTATCAAAAAATGTAGAAGATACTCGAAAAACAAGGGAGCAAAAAAGGTGTCTCCATAGAAGAAGGTGAGGTGCTAAGAAATGGGCCTTGAGGAGATAAGACATAACTCCCAGTGTGTCAATGTACTAATGCATGTTGTGGGCTAGTAAAAGAGTGTGGCAAATGGAAAAATGATCCATAATATATGCAAACACATAAAAGAGAATTAATAGCTAAAAACAACAATGTGCAAAGCACATGCAAAAGAACGTTGAGCTCAATCAAAAATGTATCTGAGATAATGTGTGTGTAAATTATAATGTAGGGCCCATAACATAGAAACCTCATATTAGTGACTATGTACACTCAAGAATAAGACTTCAGACTCAGCTGAAAATGCATCCATGATAAATGATGATAATGCAAAGGATCAAGAAGGAAGTTTTTGTTGCTTGTGAGGGAGTCTGACCTCTTACTAGACCAAACCTCACCCTCTGATCTTTGACAAGTGAAAGAGATATGGTATATGAAAAATATTGAATTATCCCTCAATAAATGCACAAAAACATAGCAATTACATAACCACAAAAAGTAAGCAAAGGTAGTACAACCAATGCAATGAACCCCCCCCCCCGAAAAAGAAAAATGTGTCACTTTATAAAATAGTTCATTTACAATATAAATAGGACCATTGCATGGGAAATTGAAAAACATCAACTTTTGAAAAATATAGTGCTCAATTTTGAGCTACCGATCAAGAGATATTAAACAAATAATTTCTCATAAAAAGATGTCTATTTAATAAATTTTTCACTAAAGAGTTAAAAAATTATACCAGTGGTAATGGAATATATCCTTCCAACCACTCATTTGAATCGACATAGAACTAGGAATAACCTCAGGCTAATAAAATTAAAAAATATGTCATCTAATGACCTCGGTAAGCATGCAAATGTGTTTGACTCCCTCTTTAAGAAAAATATAACTAGTAAAAGAAAATAAAGTCATTTACAATTGTGTAAAGAGGAAATAAGGTGTAATATATGTGTCTATCACCTGATTGGGCCCTCACCATGTGAACACACATCACTGCCACAAATAGGCTGTCTCCCGTACAAAATGGCTCTGTAGTCAGTATGCATTACCAAATAAAAATTGTGTTTCCTAACACAATCCTCTCATAGTCAATATTCACCAACACCCCACATGTGTCCATACACACCCCACAAACACTAATACTACTTCATGTTCAGACATGGAGATAAGTGCATATTTGCAGTCTATTGAAATACAGAGTCCATTGAAATCCTTGGCTAAAATGGACTACTATTCTACTTGAGTTGAAACAGCTGAGATAAAAAATGTGGCAATGATGCTTAGGTTGTGTTGAGGAAAATAAAGAGTATAATTTCATATGCTTAAAATGTCAATGTTACTAGAAAGAAAAACAACTCAGGCCAAAATCATAAAAAAAATAAAATACATGGCCAACACCTCTCCTCCAATGCCAAAGTTTGTAGATGAAACACCAAGAACTTGCATCTCAATTCCAATATGGGAATGAAATTCTACCCATTTCCATATAAGAACAAATTTTAAAGAAAATAAATAAAGACAATGCCTCTATCTCCTCAAAATCTATAATGCCCCAGTAGACTCTTCCAATGCCAAAGCTGGAAAAAGGAGGATAAGGCCAAAGAGGATGACACCCTAGGGTCTAGAAAAAATAACATGCAGGTCTAACAAGTCTATGGTGATCCTAAACTCATATCATCCATAGAATTCCAAAAAAAAAACCACGCACCTCCCATAATGAACATGTTTTAGATCAAGGTGAATGGAAAAAAATCCAAACCAGATAAAAAATAAGATTGATCCAACCAATCCAATAGAGAAAAATAATAATTAAGATCTGGTAAAAATTAATATTCCACAAAAATATTTGGTGTTTCTAACTCAAAAATAAATGAAAAAGAGATGCCAAGCTTAAAACAATAGATCCAAAGCTTAAAAACTATCTTTTGACATCAGATCTGAACCTTTCCAATGCTAAAAAAACTCAAAAAATCAAAGTTTGGTTCTCTTTCCAATATATTGTCAAATAAATGGTAACACTAAGACAATGCTTCTATATAATCATGCAACCTTAATGCTAATGGAATGAAAAACAAACTCAGCCAATGGACAAATAGGCTAGGGTCTTCAAAAAAACTCATTCCATAAATGACAAGCTAAGAAATAGAAAACTACAAATTGCATAAAAATTGCAGATATAAAATGGAAAGGAACTTACAAGCTAATTAATAGAAATTTTAGGGTGTTTTTGATACCATGAAAGAGTTTTCAAAACTCTTATCTCTCCAATGGCTCATTACCACAGCCATGATTCTAATTTATTGTAAGAGAAAATCAATTGAACATAACATAATTGTTATACCCACATGATATGAATAAAAATCATATGAAAGCATCAATATTATAAATATAATGCACTTGATTATATAGGAAAGGTAAATCAATAAGAATTCTAAACTAAGCAATGTGGGATAAATCTCCAAATAGTGTTAAATAGTGTTAAATAGTACACTTAGCAAACATGAGTAAAATATATTGTAATGCTTATAAGGAGGCACCAACCCCCTAGATGACTCAACACCCAATAAACCATTTTATTTTTTTGTTCACCTTTAGAAAACTATGTTTATCAACCAATAGATGATGACCTCCTCTTCATCTCTTCATACTCTTATGCCTCTCAAACTGCCTTTTAGGCCTCTTTGCTCGACTAGGTCTCTTCAGGACTGATTAGGTCATATGACCTTGATATTTATATGAAAAAACACTACCAAATATACATTATAGATCTTATAAACTCCTTTGATGGTCTCAAATATCTACTTTTACTCAATAATGTGTTATTTCATTCAGTTACACATCCAATTCCTATAATAAGCCTAAATAGACCTATTAAACCTTGCTTTTATAAAAGTTTCATTCTCATACACACCATGGTTGGCCACATACACTTTTTTACTTATATTGGCCACATAATAGGCCTTATGACATGTTACAACATTAATCATTCACAATATTAGGCTGAACACAACTTCATAGGCTATACTCCCTTAGGTGTCATGGAGACCTATTAGGCCTTCTTAGACACATGATACACCTTGCCTTTCTTAGAACACTTCAAAACTCCACACACAAAAGTAACATATCATATAACCATTAAATATATTCCAAAAAATGTATTTTAATCTCAAAAATACATTTTACAACAAATTACTACATGAAACCCCTCATTAGTACTTAGTCTTATTAGGCCTATGTACATCAAAAATATTCCTTTTAATACTGAAGCTCATAATCACTTAATCCACTCAAAAATGATCAATAAGACACATAAACATAATCCAAATTATCTCAATGTCATCACCATATGATTTAAACACTTCAACTTATGGTAACAAGGCTTAAACTCATCTCTTCAGTATGCTCACTCAAAACTACCAGAACTGTCAAAAACCAGTCATGAAACTACTTGGCATCCAACACCTAAAAGAACACTTTAAATGATTATCAATAAATTAAAAATCTTCTATAAAACATTCATAAAACCTAAATCACAAAAACCATAATCTCTAATATCACATATTGGTCTTGCAGACCAATCTCATGACCTTATCTAACACAGTCTTGCTTGAACTAGACAATCCATTTTGGTTTTAACATTTCAACCTCTTACACTAACTTCCAAACAGTTCCAAAGCATTAATATTAATTTTAAGTAATAAAAAACAACACCATTCACTACATTTCATCACTCTTTCATGAAATTACACTCAAACCCAACTTTTCAACACTGCCTAGATTTTGCACATTTTGCTCTATTAGGAATATTAGCGACTAGCCTACTTAGATCACCAAAATGAGATGCTTAAGGACTAGAACCAATCCAAAAACCAAAATTTACATAAAATAAAAGTCTCTACCTTATCCATCCAATAATTTTCAAAAAAAATCTAATGCAAATTTTGATAGATACAATAACTTCTTTAGAAACAAGTATCATAACATTTTCTCTCTCATCTCTCTAAATGCCACTACCTAAATGTACCTAAGAGATTAAAATAAAATATATAAACACTTACCAAGCATACCAATCCATTCCAGACACTTTTAATCAACATATTCAACATTGTGTCCTTATTAGGGTTCTCAGAGGGTTTAAGGCTATCTACAGTGTTAACAATTATTCATAAAGTATAGCCCCTAAATTCAAAAACTAATGCCTATAAATTTCACCTATGACCCTTCCCCATCTCTCATGAATATCTTAGGTTCCCTTTCAAATTTTTGATGATCTAATGAGCATAATAAAATATTTATTGGGTTGAGAACCCTTCATTCTAAGCACTTGAGAGACCTCCAAACAACTTTGCATGCCTTGTCCTTCAAATTAGAACCTCAAAATTCATGCACATGCATACAAAAATTTAATCACCTTTTTTAATGCTTACCTACTTACACTTTCCTTGTAAAATTATCATGATACCCCATTATGCTACACTTTCTCTCTCTACACCATAGTCTTCATACCTTATTATTCCTTGAACTAACCTTAAAACCTCTTTTCATGCTCTTAACACCTCACTATCATACTCAACATATCACTTTCATGACATACATCCTCTCTCATGCTCAAAAACTACCATACATCCTTCACATGCCTTGACAATAGATCATGATACCTCATTAAGATAGGCAGGGTCTAAGTACAGACCAAGACAAAATGCCTTACCCTCAAAGACCCACCTTACAACTATTATGAAGGATTCTACACCTAAATCAAAAGTCCATATAATTCCAAAAAAATTCTCACGTTCTTGAGCTCACTCACTTAACCATGCTACCTGCACATACCTTCTCACAAGGTCTAAACTAGGCTTCATAAGATACCTTGACCATGGTCAAATATACTAACCTTAATGATATCACTAAAGCTAACATAAGAACACTCTTAACACACTCATATAACTTATCTCATACATAAACACTCTTTGAAGCTTCTTGACACAACTCACTACCAACTGACCTTACCACTACCAACTAACCTTGCTCTCAACAACACTCTTGTAGACGTACTTGTCATCATACCTTCACAAGAACCTTCAATGATAACACTGATAACTTCATGCTGACCTAAAACTTGATATCAACCTCGACATTAACCAATAGAGATGATAAATCTCAACAAACTCACCTTGTCACATCAAGCTCACAAGATCATACCTCAAAGACCACTCACCATGCATCTTCACCAGATGAACCTTGACATCAATGACATCAACCTTGACATTAGTGACATCAATGACAACACTTCTCAAGAAGTAGGAAGGATGGACATCCTCAATACCCCACTATGAAAAGAGTTACCAACATACTAGTACTCTAAGGGATTAATCCTAATGTAGTTATCCCACCTAATGTTTGGTAAAAGTGTAAGTGTAAGTGAATGTTATGATGAGAGTGGTATTGAATGCCTTGAGTGTACTTAAGCTGTGAAATATTCAAAATATGGGCTTAGGGTAGCTATAGATGGTAGTATGAGAATTAGGCTAGAATAGGGATAAACTACCTTAATTTTTAGTAACTTATTCTTATTTGGATAGGTTTTTTGCATCTCTTTTCCATCTAGTGAATAAAGGTCAAATACTCTTGTATTTATAGAGATATGTATCTTACGTAGATGATAAAATGTACTTAGGATGAAATTATGAGGGGCACATGTTTTAAAATGTATCTATTTGAAAGAGTTAGGGTAAGGACATTAGAGTCATGTGGATTTAATATCCTTAATGTGGTGCTAGTGTTTAGTTGGAAGACTAATGATGTCATAGAACTATGTTTGGGACTATATAATATTTCCATGGTCTATACAATGGCTATAAAAGTGTGGTAAAGTATCTAAGATAGGTCCAGTGCTAAGCTAGGAATAGGCTATCTCAAGCAACACTCATAACATCCAAATACCACTTTTAGGTGATTACACATTACATTATACTTAATAAAGTATTTGTTATTTTGCTTGATCCAAATGTTAAGGTAATCTTAATGTATAATGAGTTAGGTTAATTATTTGGGATGTGGATGATCATCCTATAATAATTTTATCCAAATCTGCATCCACAAAATATTTTTATAAATTAAGGGCTCAACAAAACCATGGTTGAGCTAAATCCACAAATCACATGCTAGCACTATATAGTACAAAGCATTATAAATGATGATAGGTATTAAGACATGGTTTATTATTTGATAAATAATGAGTGTCCATGCCACTTGAAATCCACTTAGAGGAGATCATTACACTTGAAAAATAACAAAAATTTCATGATCAAATCAAGCATGTTGTATACAAAAAACCATGAAGGCATTTACCTAAGATAGTTGAGCAAAGTTAAAGTTGTTAAAGTACTCACTAGTTTCCATTAAAAATATGGGATTGGTCATGGTTTAAGGAGTGACATAACTCACCAAATATTTAGACCAATTTATTAATAGACTCATGTATTCAATGATGCCCATGCCCACATGAGAAGTTGTCATGTTTGTCAAGTAGTTGGTCATAAAGAATGTAATCTAGCCATGCCACTAAAACTAATTATTGAGTCCTGTCCATTTGTAAATTGGGGACTTGACTTTATGGGGGACATCAATGTTAATTCCTCCATTGAACACAAGTTTATTATCACTAAAACTAATTAATACATGTGATAGACTGCAGCCAAAGCATTTATAAATTGCACAACATAAGTGGTGATTAGCTTCTTTGAGGACCAAATTTCAATAGATTTGGTATGCCTTTTATTTTGGTATGGGATAATGGCCTTAATTTCTCTTCATTAAAATTTATTGAGTGGGATTATGCAAACCAAGTAATTTTTAAATTCTTATCCAATTACTACCCACAAGGTAATGGTTTAGTTGAATCAACTAATAAGAACTTGTTGGGAATGATCAAGAAAGTCTTGGAGAGGAATCCTAGGGACTAACATATTGTTCTAAAGTTTGTATTATGGTCTGATAGGACTAAGATAAAGTCTTACCTAGGTACTTACCCATACCATCTGGTATATGGAAAAGACTTGATCTTCCTTGTAAACCTTACAATTTTGACCATGTTATTGATTAAAGATTACCTACGGGCTGATAAAAAGGTAGAATGTCACCTATTTAATATAATGAATCTGAAAGAAAAATGTGATGTAAATATATTGAACTTTAGTAGAAATCAAGGAGTTATCAAATGTTGATTTGATAATCAAGCCAAAATAAAATCCTTTTGAGTCTTTGATTTAGTCCTTTTTTGGGACATGGCTCATAAAAATAAGGGTAAACACCAAAAAAATTATTCCCTCTAGTTAGGACCCTTCCAAATCTCTTAAATCTTGGATAAAAATGCTTTCCACCTAAGGTGTCTAACTATTAAGGATATTTCATTTCTTATCAATGGACAATTCCTTCAGCGCTACTTTCAATCTTGAACTAGATTATGGTGATCCTATAAATAATTTCAATTTTGATTAATTTATTTTCCATTATTTTTTGGTTGATCCAAAACTCAAAATCTTTCGTTGAAATATAATACAAGAAATAAGAAAAACACAATTGTAATAATGCTATCTCTGATAAGAGATGTTTTATTGCTCAAAATTGTAGATATAACATATACCTATCTCTAAGAAGAGATGTCTAATTTCCATTTTAAGTTAAAATATTAATTTATACACATTTTTAAGGTAGGAAGAGGATGTGGAAGGTTGACAATCTCGAGGGAGATTAAGTGGTTTGAATTTCACGATTTACAACAATACAAAATTTGAGGAATAACTATTTTTAGACTGCACTACTAAAATTGAAATTTGGGGCAATTTAATTTGGTTTTTGGGGGTCAAAACCCACTAAGTGGATCTCATGCCATCTCATGATTTTCCCCTCATTATTATCTTTCTAAAGGTTCAAACAGGAAGTCAAATGGAGCTATGGTGCAAAAGTTATGGCTCCCAAAAGCTCTGTCACCAATTGGGATAGAACCATTCCCTAAATTGTCACCTAAAATACTACTCAGATCATTCCTCCCTAGTTGAGAATAAATGGTCCCCATGGCATCAAGATTTGTCATAAAGTGTGGAGGTTATATTTTGACTTGATTCTTGATGCATACTTGTAAGGGACTATGCTTTATGGAGTTGTGTAGGGCTTGATTGCTCACCATTTTTGTCTGACCATCAATCTGTGGATGGAAGGCCATGAACTTCTTTAGCTTGGTATTTATTTTATTCTATTTTTTTGTTGTTTATATAGTCAAGGCTACAACATCAGCCCTTTTGGATTCTTGTGGCTCGACCACTATGAAAACAAATTTCTTGGCACTAATTAGGGAGACAGATATAGAAGGTGGTACTTATGGTACCCTATATCACCATGTTCCAAGAGTGAGGGTGATCCTTCAAGTTTTTGATTCATATATTCCATGTCAATCACACATGAATGGTTGACCAAAGAGTACATTACAAACATCTAGATTGACCACATCACATAACACATCATCTTGGAAAAGTTTTATTGCATATGAGAGAAGACATTGGTGGGTGACATAGAGGTTTCTCCCTAGACTCAACCATCCAATATTGTATGGCTTTTGGTGAGGCTTCATGGACAAATTTAGGAACTTTACAACATTATCAAAGATTAAATTCTTTTGACTCCCACTATCAATAATGAAATGTAGAGGCTTACTTTTCACCCATAACTTAGACTGAAACAACCTTTTTTTGTTATTTGGCCTCTCCTCATGGGTCTATGATGAAGTAATGATGGCATCAGGCTCAACATCTATAATCTCTTCTTCATCCTTTTTGAATGTAGGGTGTTTATGAGGTAGAGTAGTAAATGTTAAGGATTGTGACTCAAAAAGCAAAGACTTGATGGTTTGACATTATTCTTTAGAGTGCATTCCAGATTTGTGGTAATCAGACCATTTCTCACTCTTCCCTTCCTTTTTCTCCCAATTTTGGCCTCATCTTTAACCTTCTTTGTCACTTTTCTATTTTTAAGGCTGGCTCTTTGTATTCATTCTTCTATGATTCTACTCAATCTTCATCGTAAACTTGTATGCCTCACTAAGGGTTTCCAAATTAAATAATTCCATCTCCCCTATATACACCATTGTAGTCCACCATAATATTTGATAAATTTGTTTTTCTCATTTTCCTGGATGCCCAATCTCATATATAGAGAATGAAAAATGTCAGTATAATCTTAAACAAACTATTCCTTACCTTGGCATAGTTGTTGCCACTCTATACACAAATCATCATATGCTCCAATGGGGTAGTATTCTTCCTTTACAACTTCTATGAAATCATCCCAAGTAGGTTCCACCTCAAGGCCAATATCATCCATACTTAATCTCTTCTTGTACACTTCTCACCAATTTTTGATAGGCAATGATGCTTTCAAAAGAGCAAAAGTGATATTCTCTTTATCGTTGAATTTATTTACCAAAAAATACAAATACAATTGATCCAACCAATTTTCTACTGCATCAACATTGATTTTGCCTTTAAATGTAGAGATATCAAAATTCACCTAAACCTTGAAGGGTGTTAGGGCACTAAAATGATGTGAGGGGAGAGAATTTCCCATCTATATTTGTTGGAGAATTTAGGTGAATTATTGTATCATCTACACTTACTACTATTAGAGGGATTCATTCACCATTTCCTTGAAAGGATCAGATGTCTCAGTGTTGTCCACTATTTGAGGTCATTTGGAGTGAATAGGTAGATCATTTGGAAGCTCTATTATTTTTTACCAAAGCTTCTTATAGCTTGACCTCATCCTCAAGATCATACACTCGAAAGACAAAACACTCTAATACCACTTATCTAAAACTTATAATCTTTGGTTGAAAGAAAATTTAAGAAATAAAAACACAATTATAATAATACTATCTCTAAGAAGAGATGTTTTATTGCTCAAAATTATAGATACAACATACGCCTATCTCTAGAAAGAGATGTTTGATTTCTATTTTAGGTTACATATTAATTTATACACATTTTTAAGATGGGATGAGGATGTGTAAGGTCACTAATCTCTAGGGAAATTAAGTGGTTCAACTTCCATGATTTACAACAATACAAAATTTGAGGAATTACTATTTTTGGAAACTTACTATTTTTAGACTACACTACTAAAATTTAAATTTGGCACACTTTCATTTGTTTTTATAGATCCAAAACTCACTAATATGAGATAATATAATCTCATGATGTTTCTCTCATTCTTATCTTTTCAATGGTTCAAATGAGGATTCAAACAGAGCTATGCTGCAAAAGTTATGGCTCCCTGAAGTTCTACCAGCAATTAGGGTAGAATCATCATCTTAATTGTCACCTAAAATATTGCTCAAATCATTCCTCCATCCTTGAGAAGAAATGATCCCCATTTCATCAAGATTTATTATCAAGTCTGGAAGTTATATTTTTATTTCAGTCCTAATGCATACTTGTAATAGATTGTGCTTTATGGAGCTATGCAGGGTCTGATTATTCACCATTTATATCTGACCATTAGTTTATGGATGGAAGGATGTGAAATTATTTATCTTGGTATCTATTTGATTTTGTTATTATGTTATTTTTGTAGTCAGGGATACAACATTGGCCCTTTTGGATTCATGTGGCTTGACCACCATGAGAATGAATTTCTTGGCACTAATCAGAGAGATAGATGTAGAAGGTGGTACCTCTAGTACCCTGATTGCCATTTTCCAAGATTGAGGGTGATATTTCAAGTTCTTAATTCATATATTTCATGTTGATCATACATGAATGGCCAACCAAATAGTACATCACAAACATATAGATTGACCACATCACATAAGACTTCATCTTCGAAAGGTTTTATTGCATATGAGAGAAGACATTGGTGGGTGACATAGAGGTTTCTCCTTGGACTCAACCATCTAATATTGTATGGCTTTAGGTGAGGTTTCATGGACAAATTTAGGCTTTTCACAATATTAGTAGATATTTAATTCTTTTGACTCCTACTATCAAGAATGAAATGCAGAGGCTTACCTTTCACCAATAACTTAGAGTGAAACAACCTTTCCTTGTCATATGACCTCTCTTTATGGATATATGATGAAGCAACAATGGCATTAGGATTAACATCTATAATCTCTTCTTCATCCTCTTTGATTTTAGGGTGTGTATGAGGTAGAGTAATAGATGTTTAGGATTGTGACTCAAAAAGCAGGGACTTGATGGCTCAACATTCTTCTTTGGAGTGTGTTCTATATTTGTGGTAATCACACCATTTCCCAGTCTTCCTTTCCATTTGCTTCTAATTTTGGCCTCATGTTTGACCTTCTTTGTCAATTTTTTATTTTGAAGGCTAAATCTTCATATTTATTCTTCCATGCTTCTGCTCAATCTTCACCATGAACTTGTATACTTGACTAAGGGTTTCCAAATTGAAGAATTCCATCTCCCCCCATATATACCATTATAGTTCACCATAATATTTGATAACCTTGTGTTTCTCACTTTCCTAGATGCCCAATCTCATAGGAAGAGAATGAAAAATGTCTGTATAATCTTGAACAAACTATTCCTTACCTTGGCAAAGTTGTTGCCACTCTATATATAGATCATCATATGCTCCAATGGGATAGTATTCTTCCTTTATATCTTATATGAAATCATCTCGGGTAGGTTCTACCTTAAGGAAAATATCATCCATACTAAATCTCTTCTAGTACACTTCTCATCAATTTTTGATAGGGAATGATGCTTTCAAAATAGCAAAAGTGATTTTTTCTTTATCAGTGAATTTATTTACCAAAAAATATGAAGACAATTGATCAACCCTATTTTCTACTACACTAGTATTGATTTTTACATCAAATGTAGGGATATCAAAATTCACTTGAACCTTGAAGAGTGTTGGGGCACTAAAATGATGTGGGGGTAGAGAGGAGGAGCCAGAATTTCCCATCAAGATTTGTTTGAGAATTTGGGTGAATTTTTTTAGCATTTTTACTTATTTTTATTAGAGGGCTTCATTCACCATTTCCTTGAAAGGATCAGATGTCTTGGTTTTGTCTACCATTTGAGGTCATTTAGAGTGAATAGGTGGATAGTTTGGAAGCTCTATTAGTTTCCATCCAAGCTTCTTATAGCCTGACCTCATCCTCGGGATCATACACTCTCAATATAAACTGATATGATACCACTAATCCAAAAACTAGAAGCTTTGGTTGAAAGATAATTCAATAAATAAGAACAACACAATTGTAATAATGTTATCTCTGAGAAGAGATGTTTTATTTCTCAAAATTAAAGATATAACATATGTCTATCTCTAGGAAGAGATGTGTGATTTCCATTTCATGTTACATCTTCATTTATACACATTTTTAAGGTATGAGGAGGATGTGAAAGGTCACCAATATCAAGGTATATTAAGTGGTTTGACTTTCATGATTTACAACAATATAAAATTTGAAGAATTACTATTTTTAGAAACTTATTATTTTTAGACTACACTACTAAAATTGAAATTTGGAAAAACTCTATTTGGTTTTCTAGAGTCAAAACCTACTGAGTGAATTTTTTGTCATCTCACAATTATCCCCTCATTCTTATCTTTCCAATGGTTCAAATGGGGAGTCAAATGGAACTATGGTGCAAATGTTATGGCCCCCAAAAGTTTTGCCACCAATTGGGGTAGAACCATCACTTGAATTGTCACCTAAAATATTACTCAGATCATTCCTCCCTCCTTGAGAAGCAATGGTCCCCATTACATCAAGATTTTTCATCAAGTGTGGAAGTTGTATTTTGATTTGATTCCTGATACATACTTGTAATAGGTTGTGCTTTATAAAGCTATGCAGGGCCCAATTGTTCACTATTTCTATCTGATAATTAGTTTGTGGATGGAAGTCCATGAACTTACTCAGCTTGGTATCTATTTACTTTTGTTGTTATGTTGTTTGTGTAGTCAAGGTTGTAATATCAGCCCTTTTGGATTCCTATGGCTTTACCACCATGAGAATGAACTTCTTGGCACTATTCATGGAAACAAATGTAGACGGTGGTACCTATGGTACCCTATAGTGTCATGTTTCAAGAGTGAGGGTGATCCTTTGAGTTCCTAATTCATAGATGCCATGTTGATCATACATGAATGGTTGACTAAAGAGTATATCAAAAATATCCAGATTGATCACATCACATAAGACCTCATCTTGGAAAGGTTTTATTGCATATGAGAGAAGACATTGGTGGGTAACATGGAGGTTTCTCCCTAGACTCAGCCATCTAATATTGTATGGCTTTGGGTGAGGCTTCATGGCAACTTTAAGATTTTCACAACATTAACAGAGATTAAATTATTTTGAATCCCACTATCAAGAATGAAATGTAGAGGCTTATCTTATATACCATTATAGTCCAAAATATTTAAAAATTGTATGTTTTTCACTTTATTAGATGCCCAATCTCACAGATAGAGAATGAAAAATGTTAGTGTAATCTTGAATAGACTATTCCTTACCTTGGCAAAGTTATTACCACTCTATATACAAATCATCATATAATCCAATAGGGTAGTGTTCTTCCTTTATAGCTTCTATGAAATCATCCCAGGTAAGTTCTACCTCAAGGCAAATATCATCTATACTTAATCTTTTCTTGTATGCTTCCCACCAATTTTTGATAGGCAATGATGCTTTCAAAAGAAAAAAGTGATCTTCTCTTTATTGGTGAATTTATTTACCAAAAAGTATGAAGATAATTGATCCAACCAATTTTCTACTACATCAGCATTGATTTTGCCTTCAAATGTAGGGATATAAAAATTCACCTGAACCTTGAAGGGTGTTAGGGCACTAAAATTATGTGGAGGTGCAGATGAGGAGCCAAAATTTCCCATCAAGATTTGTTGGAGAATTTGGGAAAATTATTGTAGCATCTATTATTGCTGCTATTAGAGGGCTTCATTCACCATTTCCTTGAAAGGATCAGATGTCTCAGTATTATCTGCCATTTGAGGTCATTTGGAGTGAATAGGTGGATAGTTTGGAAGCTCTGTTATTTTTTACCCAAGATTCTTGTAGCCTAACCTCATCTTCAGGATCATACACTCTCAAGACAAACCACTCTGATACCACTAATCAAAAACTCAAAAGGTTTGGTTGAAATATAATTCAAGAAATAAGAACAACATAATTGTAATAATGTTATCTCTAAGACCAGATGTTTTATTTCTCAAAATTATAGATACAACATATGCCTATCTCTAGGAAGAGATGTCTAATTTCCATTTTAGGCTACATCTTCATTTATACACATTTTTAGGGTAGGAGGATGATGTGAAAGGTCACCAATCTTGAGAGAGATTAAGTGGTTCAATTTCCACGATTTACAACAATATAAAATTTGAGTAATTACTATTTTTAGAAACTTACTATTTTTAGACCACACTACTAAAATTAAAATTTGGAGCACTTTAATTTGGTTTTTAAGGGTCAAAATACATCAAGTAGAGCTCATGCCATTTAAAAATGTTACCCTCATTCTTATCTTTCCATTGGTTCAAATTGGGAGTCATATAGAGCTATGGTGCAAATGTTATGGCTCTCAGAAGTTCTACCTATTGGGGTAGAACCATCACTTGAATTGTCACCTAAAATATTGCTCAAATAATCCATGCCTCCTTGAGAAGCAATGGTCCCCATTGCATCAATATTTGTCATTAAGTTTGGAAGTTGTATTTTGATTTGATTCTCGAAGCATACTTGTAATCGATTGTGTTTTGTGGAGCTATGCAGGGCCTGATTATTCACCATTTCTATCTGACTATTAGTCTGTGGATGGAAGGTCATGAACTTCTTCATTTTGACATCTATTTGCTTCTATTATTATGTTATTTTTTTAGTCATGGCTGTAACATCGATCCTTTTGTATTCTTGTGGCTTGGCCACCATGAGAATGAATTTCTTGGCATTAATCAGAGAGACATATATTAAAGGTGGGAGCTCTATTACCCTATAGTGTCATGTTTTAAGAGTGCAGGTGATCCTTTGAGTTCTTGATTCATAGATGCCATTTCGATCATACATGAATTGCTGATCAAAGAGTATGTCACAAACATCCATATTGACCACATCACATAAGACCTCATCTTGGAAATGTTTTATTGCATATGAGAGAAGACATTAGTGGGTGACATGGAGGTTTCTCCTTGAACTCAACCATCTAATACTATATGGCTTTGGGTGAGGCTTCATAGAAAAATTTAGGATTTTCACAACATTAGCAGATATTAAATTCTTTTGACTCCCACTATCAAGAATGAAATGTAGAGGCTTACCTTTCACCCATAGCTTAGAGTGAACCAACCCTTCCTTGTCATCTATCCTCTCTTCATGGGTCTATGATGTATAAACGATGGCATCAGGCTTAGCATCTACAATCTCTTCTTCATCCTCTTCAACTATAGGGTGTGTATGAGGTAGAGTAGTAGATGTTGAGGATTGTGACTCAAAAAGTAAGGACTTGATGGCTTGACATTCTTCTTTAGAGTGCATTCTAGATTTGTGGTAATCACACCATTTACTAGTCTTTCCTTTCTTTTACTTCCAATTTTGGCCTCATGTTTGAGCTTCTTTGTCACTTTTCCATTTTGAAGGCTGAATCTTCATATTCATTCTTCCATGCTTCTGCTCAATCTTCACCATGAACTTTTACGCCTCATCAAGGGTTTCCAAATTGAAGAGTTTCATCTCCCCTCATATTTACCATTGTATTCCACCATGATATTTGAGAACCTTGTGTTTCTCACTTTCTTGGATGCCCAATCTCATAGATAGAGAATGAAAAATGTTAGTGTAATCTTGAATAGACTATTTCTTACCTTAGAAAAGTTATTGCCACTCTATATACAGATCATCATATACTCCAATGGGGGTAGTATTCTTCCTTTATAGCTTCTATGATATCATCCCAAGTTGGTTCTACCTCAAGGCCAATATCATCCATACTAAATCTCTTCTTGTACACTTCCCACCAATTTTTGACAGGCAATGATGCTTTCAAAAGAGCAAAAGTGATCTTCTCTTTATTGGTGAATTTATTTACTAAAAAATATGAATACAATTGATCCAATAAATTTTCTACTACATTAGCATTGATTTTAATTTCAAATGTAGGGATATCAAAATTCACCTGAACCTTGAAAAGTGTTGGTATATTGAAATGATATGGGGGTGCAGATGAGGAGCCAAAATTTTCCATCGAGATTTGTTAGAGAATTTGAGTGAATTATTGTAGCATTTTCGCTTGCTAATATTGGAGGGATTCATTCACCATTTCCTTGAAAGGATCAGATGTCTTGGTGTTTGTCATTTGAGGTCATTTAGAGTGAATAGGTGGATAGTTTGGAAGCTCTATTGTTTTCCACCTGAGCTTCTTGTATCCTGACCTCATCCTTGGGATCATAAACTCTCAAGACAAACCACTCTGATACCACTAATCCAAAACTCAAAAGATTTAGTTGAAATATAATTCAAGAAACAAGAACAACATAATTGTAATAATGCTATCTCTAAGAAGAGATGTTTTATTGCTCAAAATTGTAGATACAACATATGCCTATCTCTAGAAAGAGATGTCTAATTTCCATTTCAGGTTGCATATTCATTTATACACATTTTTAAGGTAGGACAAGGATGTGGAAGGTCACTAATCATGAAGGAGATTAAGTGGTTTGGCTTCCATGATTTACAACAATGCAGAATTCAAGGAATTACTATTTTTGAAAACTTACTATTTTTAGACTGCACGACTAAAATTAAAATTTGGGGTACTTCCTTTTGGTTTTGGGGGTTCAAAACCCACTAAGTGGAGGTCATGCCATCTCATGATGTTTCCCTCATTATTATCTTTTTAATGTTTCAAATGGGTAGTCAAACGGAGCTATGGTACAAAAGTTATGGCTCCCAAAAGTTCTGCCACTAATTGGGGTAGAACCATCCCCTGAATTGTCACCTAAAATATTGCCCGAATCATTAGTTTTTTCTATTTTTTTTGTTTTGTTTGGGTCTATTTTATTGTCTATTTTTAGTTTTTCCTTTTTGGGTTTGTTCATAACTATTTTATCTTATGGTTCCATCTTAGTTAATGAAAATTAATGAAGAATGGTAGGCTTGCAAGTAGGCGGTGCAAATGACATTCTGGTGTGTAGGTACTTATATTTTTATGGCATTAGATTTAGTCTTCAATTTAGTTATAAAATTTTTGGCTATTTTATTATGTTCTGAATGAACTTATGTTTGATAATTCAGGGATGGATTATATAAATCATGAATATATTCTCTCAAAATCTATCACAAAGGAAACTTAGTGATTTATAAATTTTCCTAGATAAATTATTGCAACCAAAGTCTGAAAGTAAGAAATATATAATTTTACTTTTCATTTACAATGGTGATCCCCAACCTAGGATTTAAATCCCTAGTAAAATACAAAATTAAGGAAATAAAATAAAATTCATTATTCAAAAAACTTAATTTTTGGGTGATTCAAGCAATCTCTAAGGGGCTACGAATGCCTAAATTGTATTAGAGTAAGGCTTTATGTGAGACTAGAGGCAACTCCATCATGGCTATAGATGCTTAGTCAATAATGAAACAATTTATAGGTATTCATTCTAAGGTAGAATTCACTAATTGAATGATATTTTCTTCAACACCTAGTCCTTATCAAATTTTAGAGATGAAATGAATATATGAGTACACACTAATCAACGAGATTATTTGCTTTGGGATCTATAGTCTTTCCCTTATTTTTTTAAAAATTATTTCATGTTCTAGGCATTAGGTTGAGTGAAAGATTATAGGTTGTAGGTAGTATTTCAGTCTTCCAAAATACTCAAGAGTATTTTCTAGAAGAGTCCCCATTTATTTTTGCTTGCAAAACATGCCCTATTTTTTCATAAAATTAGGGAACCTCTTTTTTCTCTAGAGTACGAACTTTTAGGTTTTGGTCAGGTTTTGACTTGTTTTATCTACTAACATAAATGGAAAATTCATTAAAGAGATACAATCTTAATGTTATACTTGTTTCACTCTATAGGCCAAGTTTCAACATAGAGATGTCTATTACATGCACTTGGACTAGGAGATGGTATTTGGGCTTATTTGATGTAACTACCTAAATTTGTCACAAATATGATAAGTCTTGGTCTATTTTGAATCAATAAATCACATTGAGGTTCCAATTTTTAGACCATTCCACTTGAAATTTTTGAAAATTATCTAACCATTGTAGGGGTTTTAGTTGTTTTCCTTGATCAGTTGGCCTAGTATTCTCTTCTTTTTTTATTTGACTAAACATTTGAATCTGATTAACTTTTAAAACTTGGTCTCTTAGGGATTATAAAATTGAATTGGCTCTAAGTGTTGATCAAATGGGACCATTTCATCAACTTTTTCATATCTGTTTAGGTCTATTTTCCCCCTTTTTAATTAATATAACTATGTGTTTTTAATATTTTTTTAATCTTTTCTTAAGCAACCTAGTTTATGTTTTCTCCTAGTCAAAGTGATTTTGGATAATTGTTATTCATAGTCTCATATTAAACTTGGTAACTTCCTAAATTATGGATAAAGTTTGGTTCTAAGTTATGGTAAAATATTTTTTTATTTAATGCATAGACTTTTTTCCTCTTATCTTTCCTTTTCTTTTACCTTGCTCTCTTTTTTATGAGGGTTTAAATTCAAAAACAAATAGATATTTTATTATCTCATGATTCAATGGTTGTTTAAGATTTATTGAGTCTCTCTTTGCCTTGACAATTTCATTTAGACCTTGTGGGTAAGTGGGATCATGACACATGGCATAATACTAAGTCCCTACTTCCATAGGCCTTTTTTACGCTTATTTGGCTAACTATAGACCTATTAAGCAACTAAGATATTGACAAGTGTCACTATCTTTATTACTCAATTCATAGCAACTTTTATTCACATATGCCATATGAGCCTATCCCCTTGACCTTCTAAATACACATGATCATGCCACATGGAATGATACCACTTCATAATGACATTATGTTTCCTCAGTTTCCATAAACAATATTTATACCTCATGGATGCATGAGATCATGGAACTTGGTGTGATCCCATTTCTTTGAGCTGCCAAAGTAGTATGTGCTCTCTTGTTGATATTTAAACCCCCAAATTTTAAGGATTTTGTTGCATGGCACAATCCCATTTCTCTAAGCTCTAATGTGGTCTATATATATAAATAGTATTTATGGATTATATATCACCTCAATATTTTATATTTTTAAAACTAAGACCTTGGATATTCCTCTCAGTTATAGACCTTTCCCACTTTAGTAAGTCTTGGATCTACTCTATCTTGTGCCCCTTGGCCTATATCTCTTAATCTGACTAGTCTTATTTTGATGATGCATGCCTTATATCTTTCCCATAATTATTAAAATTTACTTATCTTCCACATTTTTAAGTTTTGAGCCTATAGCTACTTTCTTTCTCCTTATACTCTAACATCCAAGATAGACATTAGCATCAATGTCCGTGTCCTAACTTGATGCAAGTGTCCAGTGTCCTAAAGTCATCCAATTTTCAAATGAAATGTATCCTAATGGTAATCCTAAGAGATTTAATGAAATTTAATTATCCATAGGAATTTATATAAATATAATATTAACCCTCCTTCATTCTTCGCCTACAAAATACCAAAGAGACCAAGGCAACCTATCAAAAGCACTATATCAAACATTCAATTAAACAACAAAACTTCCCTATTTCCATGCCATCCATAGGTATATAACATATATAGGTATAAAATTTCATGTCCTTTACTTAAATTAATATCAAAATATCAAATTTTAAATTATCTTTGTATTGGGAATAATTTTGGCATGAGTTATGCCTTTCTTACATTAACTAGTTAACCTAGATTTTGACAATTTTTGTGAAATACCATAATAACTCAAACCCAACACATATGGCATATTTATTATATTAAAATGAGTCAAAAATAATTAAAAAATACTAAAAAATACTTTCTATAATAATTATTAAATAAAATACAAAGTTTGGGCAAAAACCCTCGCTAGTTTCACACACATGCACTATAGATATTGCTCAAAACACAACATAAATTCACAAAATTTATAGGATTATTATACAACACAAAAAATATTGAAATAACATGAACCAAAACTCCAAAAATACTTGATATTTTTTGTAACAAACCCATAATTCTGAAACAAACACTTTCAACTCCACTCACACTAATAATCTACATAATCATTAAACGCTAGCTAGAGTATACACTCCTTGAAGTTATGTAACATCTCTGATATGGAATTGTATCTATATATCATAGGGGTTTCATATTAAAATCCTTGGGATTAATTTTTTTTCATATAATGACCACCTTCATCTAATATTTTTCATTCCAATATGATATGAAGAACAATGCATGAACATTATTAAACAAGAGAATATCATTTGTTGGTAAAAGATCCTCTCAGAAAGAAAGCATGGCATATTAATACCCCAAATATTATCACTAAAATAAATATTTATTTATTTTGGGGAAGGTGACATGATTTAAAAAAGGTATCTAGTCCCCATATTTATCCACTTGTCTAATATTCACTTACGTCCTACTTTTTCCCACTTTTTCTTCTATTTTTGAACTTGTAAAAATGTGACCCACTCAACTTGAGGATAATAATGAAACATACCTTAGTTATTTTTTTTTTAAACTCATCATTATTCTATCCTAGATAACCACACTAAAAAAATTCTAATAAAATATTAATAACTTGATATTTACCTTGATTTTCCCTTGTAAACCTTTTAACTTGCCAATTCCAAATATATAATTAATTAAATATTTAACCCAATTTCATTTTCCTTATTCCCCTCTAATTCAAAATTGGATTAATTAATTAATTAATTAATTATTAAATAAAAATTAATTATAAAGGGGACATGACAATTCCTCCCTCCTCAAAATTTATTATCCTCAAATGGTTCAAACTTGGATGATTTAAAATATTTGGACCTTCCCAAGTGGCATCCTCAATTGGTAAGCTCTTTCAACAAACCAAATATTTAGTGATATCTCACTTTCTCAATCACTTAACCCTTTTATATATCACATCTTCAATAATTATGACCAATTTTCCATCCTCGTCAAAATGTGGCAAATCTACAAAGGGTGTAATATGCTACCCCAAATCTCTATTGAGACAAGAGACATTGAAAACATTATGAATTTTACTACTTTCAGGAAGTTTGAGTTCATAGGCTACCTCACCAACTTTCCATACAATTTTATAGGGTCCATATAATTTGGGCTTGAGTTTATCTAATCCACTTCTATTGATAGATGATTTACTATATGGATTTAACCTTAGATATACCATGTCACCTACATCAATAGATCTCTTAATGGGGTAAGTGCACACATTTGGGGCAAAAACAAGGGCCTACCCATGGACATGAATTTTCTAAAATTTTATAAATGTGAACTTCTACAAATAATTTGAGATGGGTACACTCAAAATTTGAAGATGGTATAAAAACATGAATTGTAGCATTTCAAGTTTAGTTTCTAGAAAACTTTTTTTTTAAATGGTTAAGTATAAATAGGTCAAACATCTAAAATTTGAAGAGGATCTCCTTTTTTTAAGAAAACATAGTAGATAGATGGTCGTATAGCTCACCATTTTTTAGTATTGTTAAATATTGTTTGAAACCCTTTGGTGAATATTTAGATAAGATCTTGTAGTGTGTTAAGAATATTTTTTTATATTTTTTTATTATTAATTTTTTAATTAAGTAGATCATAAAAATTGACCAAATAATGGATAACCAATCATGCGGCTGACCTTAACTACCTCAAAAAAAATGAAGATTTTTTTTAAAAAATGTGTGTATAATTAGGCCTAGTTTGTTATCCTATAATTTATTTTGCACTTGGATCAACAAAAAATAAATTAGATAAAAATGAATAGGCATGTATAGGTGCGGCATGTAGTGGCCTAAGAAAATGTGTTGTTAGAAATAAATATAGTTTCAACCCTCAAAATATCCCAAAATTTATAAAAATCATATATTATGAGAGAGGAAAACATGTTATTCATGACAGTAATAATTTATTAAAATTTTGATGTTGAAATCCATAACGTATTTGATTATTAAAGTTAAAATTTGTTGGTTTTTCTCAAAACTATTGATCTCGACTATAGATGCATAGCCACAAGCCTTTGGCTTAAAAATCCAAGCCATTTTTGAGCTTAAAGGTCCAATTTTCATTTCAAATTCAAATAACGCATATGTGTTATAGAATACATACACGTTGTATAATGTGCACGTGTTATATAACATGTATGCATTATATAATGTACTATATAATGCATACATGTTAAATAATTCATATGTGTTACTTTGTTATAAGACAAAAACCATCTCCAAAAGCATGTGGGAGTTGTATGTGAATTCAACTTTTGCCATAAGCTTATATTTACTACTCTAAATGTTAAGTATAAGTTTACATTTTTTTTCTTATACTTTAAATTTATTTTAGTAAATATAAAAAATTAGGGTCACTTAGCATCTTATAGAGATGGTCTCATATTTACATGCCTTACAATGTGGAAAATAGTTTTTCAAAATCCAATTAGGTCAGTACTTAGTCATTTTCAGGGTCTAAGTATTAAACCTAGGGACTTTAGGACATAACATTTGTAATTGATAGCCATTTTTGGTAAACAAAGTCATTTTTTAGGTTTTTATGCCTTTAAAATTGATTCTTAGAATTTGTAGGAGTCTTATGTTTATCAAAATTAAAATTTTCAAACCACTCACTTTGAAATTGATGTAAAGTGGTGTTATTGTGGTAACATAGGTCACATTAATGACCTACACACATCAAACAACTACTTTACATGTTAATTTCACTTGATCATCATCCCTCCCTCATCCTTGATCACTTCCTACTCATCCCTTATTACCCCTAATCACTCTCCCATAATTCCTCATTTTCCCTAATCACTACCTCATTGACCCTCACTATCCCTAATCATCTCTAATCACTCTTTGATAATCCATAATCACTCCTTTATTGACCATCACTATCCCTCATCATCCCTAATCACTCCTTCCCTTTCCTTCATCATCTGTAATCAATCTTTCCTCATCCCTCATCATTATTCAATCCTTGCTCATCCCTCCTCATCCCTAATCACTCCTTCATTGACCTTACTTATCTCTCATCATCTCTAATCACTCAAGATTATCATCCCTAATCACTCCTTAATTGATTATCACCATCCCTCATCATCCCTAGTCACTCACTTCTCATCCCTCATAATCCATAATTAATCTTTCTTCATCTCTCATCATCATTAATCACTCCCTCATTGACCCTCACCATCCCTCACCATTCTTCATCACTCCATTATTGATCCTCACCATCCTTTACCATACCTAATTTCTCCCTCATCATCTAGCATAAGTATATACTCTAAATATATCTTTGATTCCAATCATATTTTGCTTAATCCATTATAATATAAATTAACTCTTTTCTAGGACTTGTGTTTTTAATAACCATTTATGATAATCAATTTTATTAATGAATGAATTGGATGATCTTCCAAATTTATAGTCAAGTAACATAAGTATTAGCACAAAATCAAGTCTAATTTTTTATTCATTAAATTATCTTTGTTGTGAAGCTGACTAAATGAAACTTTATTCGGTTCCACCTTTGTTAGTTTGGTTCAAAATATAAAAATTAAACACAAATATCTTGTATAATTTTCTAATTCTGAGAATATTTGAATCAGATGCAAAGTTATTTAGTGTTTCCCATTCTTGTAAGACTTTAATATTCATTATGTTCACACATGCAATCCTTGTGTTTGTAATGTGTCCCAAATATTTTATCTCTTTCATGAAAAATTAACATTTATTCATGTTATGACAAAAATATGTTTCTACAAAATGTGAAACACTAGTTCAACATGGTGTAGATTTTCATCCCATGTTTTCTAAAGATTAAAATGTCATCAAGGTAGATTAAAAAAATGGCATAGGTAAAGGGCCTAAGTATGTTGTTCAACATCTTGAAAGGAATGAATTCATTATATGAGCTAACCTAAAAGGCATAAGTAAATAGTCAATCAATCCTTCCTTTATTTTTAAGACTATATTCCAAATGTCTAGAGGTTTAACATGAATATGATGATACCCAAACTTAAGATCAATTTTGGAAAAGAATTCTACACCATGGATATGGAAGAAATGCCTTAATATTTAAATTAGGATAATAGTTCACTTTAATCTTGTTAATATTTTTTTAATTGATCCACAACTTTAGCACAAACACAATTGGGTTTATACAAGGCAATGATTTGGGCATGATGTGTCAATTATCCATGATTTCATAGATTCACCACTTGATATATTCATTATCTAGAAATGATATGTTGTATAAAGAGGTTTGAGTTAGAGATGGTTAAGGGATCACATCAATAGTATTGTTTAGTGTATAGTATGCATGAACTTATTTAGGTGACTAAAATAAATCCTTGTGTTCATCTAGTTTATGGTTCAATTATTTTGTCTTTGTTATTGTTGGATAAAACACAATATGATATGGTGACATAAGGATGTCTTTAAAAATTTACTTCTTACCATTAAGAGTATACTTATTACTAGAATTGATAATACTCTTGCACTTCCTGGAACTAATGATTGAAAGCTTATGAACTAACTATGATATATGGTATTTTAGATCATGATAATTTATCACAACATTTCAAGGATTTACTTCATATAATACATGTCAATGGTAAATAAATGGTTGACCATATGTAAAACATCACACACCTATAATGGTGAGATGTCACAAAGGATTGCATATTTGAAAGATTTGATTTTATACACCATGTGGCACTACTATGTGATCCATTTATCAAGGCCTACACTAGACCATACACTAGTGTATGGTTATGGATGATGTATAAATTTCAAGTTCAATTTTTGAAAATATGATTTAGGAAAAATTAAATTCTTCTGACTTCAATTAGAAATGATGAAATGTATTGTTTCACCATTCATCTATATTTATTAATGAAATAATATTTTTAATTCTTATAATTTCTTATTGGTAGAAGTAAATATATTTTTAGTATTGACCATATCATTGGGTTCATAATCTATTATCTGCTTAACTTTTTATAGTGCTAGATAACTTGTACCCACTTCTCGAGACGTGAAAGGAGAGAGATCATAGTGTGACACTCTTCATTGGATTAAATATTGATGTTATGAATTAAGCACCACTTCCCAATCTTGGACTACCTTTTTTAATCATTTGAAAATTATTTTTCACTCTCTGGTATGATGACTCAATCAATATACATACAAATAGAAGGCCTTAAATATAATTATTTAGATCATAAAATGTCCTCATATGGAAATAAATTGATTGGTTTTATTAAATCACATATCTTGTTGATCCTCATGTATTTAATACCCATTTTTGGTGCTATGGTGGTTTTACTTGCTTCTCTTTTTCTAGTAGATTTTTAACTATGAATTACATCATTTCTAATAGGCCTGCATTTTTTCATAGGTGTTAAATATTTATGTTTGAAATTTTCCTCCACATTATTTTGATCACTATATCTTATATTTTATGCTAGCACTCAACTCTCCAATTGTATCTCCTAACATTGGTAAACCCCAAAAAAATACCACAATCAAGGTATTAGATGGAGTGATTAAGGATAAGGAGGGATGAGGAGAAATTGAGTAGAGATGATGAGGGAGTCAATAGGGATCATGAGGGATAATGAGGGTTAATGAGGGAGTGATTAGAAAGGATGAAGGAGTGATTATGGATGATGAGTGATGGTGAGGATTAAAGAGGGAGTGATTAGGGGAGATGAGGGATGAGGAATGAGTGATTAGAGATGATGAGGTATGATGAAGATGATTAGGGATGATGAGTTGATGTAGGAGAATCACTATTCAATATAAATATTGATATAGTTTACATGTTTTTATTCTTTAGAAGGTGGTCAAGGTCATAATAAGTTTGTATGAGTCTTTCTAAGTTTCTAGTTTTGTGTCAATTTTGAATTAGAGTTGTATTAACTTTCCCACTAAATCTTTCATTTGAATTTTTGAAATTTTATAGAGACTTCAATATTGTTTCAAGATGTTCAACATTGAATTTGGTGTGGTTATACTTTAGAGAGGATTTTAGGATGTTACAACACATACACCTAAACTCATATTTGACAAATATGTTAGTAGTTGAGTTAGTTGAGGACACTCAACATACAAAAGAAGTTAGAATTTAGTTGATGGTTATTTATTAATAAGAGTCTTATCCATGTCTTATTTTATATTCAATCATGTTAAAGTGAGTTATAGGGGGTAAGATTAAAAAGGATGAATTTAAAGAACCCCAAATAATTAAATAAAGAAAAGTTTTGATTATTTGTAGACAAGAAAGCAAATACAATCTATATCTTCTTGAATATGTGCAAAGATAGTTGATAGTGTGCACGATCATGAAAAATTATGATGGTGATTATATAATTTCTCATTTGAGTTTCAAATCTTTTAAATGTTCAAATTACAAACTATATACCATGTACTTTAACAAATTGTTCCTTGAAATTTGAGTGAAGGTCAGAGTCTTGCAAAAGAGGAGATTATATTTGGTGGGATTTTGGAATGTATGAGTAATTATTAACATGAAATAACAATTACTTAATAGTCTTTAAACATTATATGTTGTTATTTTTCTAGGGACATTCTATGTTGAACAACACAACCATATCTTTTATGAGCAAAAGTTTTGAGTATACATCTATGTGAGAAGGTATATACTTATATTGGAGTGAAATTTTAAATGTATATGTTGGTGATTTTATTATTATATGATCATGAAGTATTATATTCTTTCAATTATATTTCATATATTTGGATGAGCAAAAAGAAAACTAACATAGTCCTGTAATCATAAATAAACTTAACATAGTCAAAGTGGTATCTCATGAAAATGGGAAAATTAAGTATTATAGATGGAAGGAATTGATTTTTTAAAGTGTTTAAACAATTTTCAAAGTAGTTTCAACCATAATTTTTATTTATAACCCTTTTTGGAATGAATTAGAACAAATAACCTCTTCTTGGATTACTACAAACCTATGACTGAGTACATAGTCTATTCAATTTTTGTTAAGCCAATCTACTATAGCTTAAAATGGGAAATATAACACTTGGAAAATGTGCATATGGTCAAATAAGACTTAATAAAATATTCAAAATCATTATAAATACCTTTCAAAGATTGAAATCTCATTTTGAACCTTCTCGGGTCTATAAAACCAATACAAACCCTATATTAGGGTTTCTACTTTGAAAGTGAGTTCTTAAGAGTTGTAACCATCAATAATTCATGAAATTTGGTAAAACTTTTAAGTTCAACATGCACAAATATAATATAGTGTTTTTAAGTTTTGTAATTATGGATAAGTATAGATAGGGGAGGACTATGTGGTAGATATGGTAGAAGGAAATCTAAAGACCTAATTTGAGATTAGAAAGAGCCAAAAGGAGTTATAAAATAGTTAAACTAAAGCCTAGAACTTTGTGAAGAGATGGGATATGCTATAAAGTATCTATAAATGAGGTTGATTTGAGTCTATACAAGAAGAGTCTATGACAGAGTAAGAGGTAGTGTATGATATGAGGATTGTGTTAAGAAGAAGTTAGAGAGAAATCAAAGGAGTGGAAGTTTTACATAGCCCTATTAAAGCCTAAGTAACTAGAGACAATATTCTATCCAAGTTTTTATAAATTATAAATATTAGTAAGGAGGATATTCTCAAAGTAAGACAGATTGAATGCGTTGAGTAAGGTGAATAGAATGAAGAGTTTAGTGAGACCATCTAAATAATTGTGGAGACTAAAGGAAATGAATAAAATATAGATGTGAATTTTAAATGTATGTAGGGTCCAAAGATAGAGATCAAGTAAGAAAAGACAAAGTAAATCTAGGTGGATATTGATAGAGAGCTTGGATAAGTAGAGTATGCAATAGGGATCTACATCATGAGGGATTATGAGGGGAAATGAGAGATTGATTATAAATGATGATTAATGGTGAGGGTCAATAAGGGAATGATTTGAGATGATGAGGGAAGAGGAGGGAGTGATTAGAGATGATAAAGTAGTGATTAGGGATGGTAAAGGCCAATGAGAGAGTGATTAAATAAAATGAGGGATGGTGAGAGCCAATGAAAGAGTGATTAGGGATGATGAGGGAGTGATTAAAGATGATGAGGGATGGTGAGGGTCAATGAGGGAGTGATGAGGTATGAGGAGGGATAAGGAGTGAGTTATTAAGAATGATGAGGCATAGTGAGGGTTAATGAGGGAGTAATTAGGGATCTTGAGGGAGTAATTAGAGATGAATAAGGATAGTGAGGGTCAATGAAGGAGTGATTAAGGACAATGAATAATGATGAGATAGTGATTAAGGGTGATGAGGTATGAGTAGGAAGTGATCAAGGATGAGGGAGGGATGATGAACAAGTGAAATTAAAAAAAAAGTGGTTATTTGATGTGTGCATTTCATCAATGTGACCTATGTTACCCCAATCACACCACTTTGCATCGATTTCATAAATGAGTGGTTTGAAAACTTAAATTTTGACAAACCTAAAAATCCTATAAATGCTAAGAATCAATCCATAAGGCATAAAAACCTTTAAAATGACTATATGTTTACCAAAAATGGATATTAATTACAAAAGTTATGTCCTGAAATCCCTAGGTTTAATATTTAGACCCTGAAAATGCCTAAGTACTGACCTGATTGGATTTTGAAAAATTATTTTCCACATCATAAGGCATAAAACTATGAGAACAACTCTATCAGATGTTGAGTGACCCAAATTTTTTATAATTACTAAAATAAATTTTAAGTATAAGTTTATGTACATTAAACTTAAATTTATACTTAACATTTATAGTAGTAAATATAATCTTATGGCCAAAGTTGGCTTCATATGCAACGCCCACATGCTTGTGAAGATGGTTTTTTTCTTATAAAAAAGAAATGTTTATGCATTATATAGTACATTATATAATTCATACATCTTATAAAATGCATACACATTATTTTAATTTACACTAATGTGTAAGCATTATTGTTTTCTCAATAACATGATTGTGTTATGGCTTGGTAATTTTTAAATAACTTGATTGCATTAATTAAATGATGTGATCATGTTATTTAATAATGCAATCATTTTATTTAAAAATTACTGAACCATAAGGTGATTATGTCCATAGAATTGTCCCCCAACTCCGTGTACATACCCTATGCAGTTTTTATTTGCATAATACTTGTGCTAAGTTTTTGCTTTTGGAATACAATCCTTGAGATTTTTCAGTACTTCTTGATGATGGTTAATGAAATCACTTTATTTTGAAACTATATTATCAATAGAAACCAAATAAATAAATGTCATTACATCATATCCATATAAATTTTTGAATGGGTACATACCAATGGATACATGGTAAGTGGTATTATAACAAAATTATCCTAATTATACCCATTTAACCCATGTAGATTACTAACTTAAGGTGTAATTCATTAAGTAACCCTCTACCCATTTTCTATTTATGTTTGGTCATCAATTTTAAGGTGGTAGCTAGTGCTAGAACTGAGTTTAGTACCTATTAATCTGAATAAATCTTGCCAAAAAGAGCTAAAAAACCTATTGTCCCTATCACTAAAAATATTATGTGGTATTCCATGCAATATAAACACTTATTTAAAAAATAATTCATGCACTTGAGGGGATTTAAATTTTGATGATATATCAAGGAAATGTGTATACTTAATCTATCCACTATTACATAGATGTAATCTCTATCATTTACTTTGGGCAAACCTGTGATGAGTCCATTAATATATTCTCTCATTTTTACTAGGAATGGGCAAAGGTTGAAGTAATCCCATTGGAAATCCTTATTCCCCTTTATTATATTGATAAATGGTACACTCCCTAACATGTTTGAGAACATCATTCTTCAAGCCCTTACAAGTAATAATTTTCTAAACTTGCTTATATGTCTTTTAGTACCTAGAGTGTCTTACTTCTAGAACATCATGCACTATTCTTAAAATATTTTCCTTCATTATAGATTCAAGTACTAAAAGGACTCTATTTTTATACAAAATCAACTCATCGCATATTATATACTTGTCATCCTTTACCACTCCATCAATAATGTTAGTATTAAAATCATTATTTTTATATGCCATCATAATAATTGCCTTCCAATCAACTAAAATAGATGAAATAGAAAACAAGGTATATTTCCTAGAGAGTGCATATGCTACAATATTTTTATTCCCCTTCATGTATTCTATATCAAAATCATAATATTGTAGTTTAATCACCCTTTTTTTTTTGTCTATTAGTCAAATATTTTTTCCCTAAGAATAATTTCAAACTATTATAGTCTATTTTAACAATAACTTTGCCACATACCAAATATTGTCTGAATTTTTCTAATACATGCATTATAGATAACACTTTTTTACCATAAGTAGAATAACATTTTTATAAATATTTTAAATTGCTACTTTAAAAATCAATAGGATGCCCATTTTCAGTTACAATAACTCATATTCCCTCTCTTGAAGCATCGCATTATATAATAAATGGGAGGGAAAATCAAGAATTACAAGCACTAGGCAAGAGCTCATTACCTCTTTCAATTTATCAA